>JACMIF010004957.1:0-11405 GCA_014805445.1 Diplogasteroides magnus | reverse complement strand
TGTTAGATCTTCCCAGGTGGAGGACAGTGCATTTGGGTTTGGAAAGGGGGAGTTGCCATTCAGTTGACCAACGATCAAGCTCATCGATGGCTGATTGGATTCTCTAAGATAACACTTTAATGTTTTCGGTGTTGTGAATTAGTGAATAAAATTCAAATTTATCAGTTGTCATATGTTGGAATATGCTGATCAATGAAAAAAGTGCATTTACTACCGTTGTAGAAACACTACTTTTTTCATTCTAATGATTTCGCCGAACAGAAGCGGCCTCATTCATTCATCGACTTTGGCGATTCCCTATTATATGCTCGGTGAAAAATGGACGAATGAGAACAACACTTTACTGCCGATATATTGTTACAAGCCATATTATTCACCTTTTTGAACAGCGGATGCACCATCTTGACATCGTCCAGAGTGAATCTTCCACTGAGAATGAGTGACAGTCGACTGCTCTTTCTCATCAGCAGAGTGAAACATTCGACGATCGACTTGTTGTAAATGGTCTCATTGTGAAAAGTGATCTGCATTCCATTCCACGCGATGGAACTCAGTCCCTTGCATTGTCCTTAAGTTCATTTATGGCCCGAATTTCGAAACATTTAGGAAAAGTGATACTAAGAAAAGGTGCTTATTTTGACCCCCTCTATTAAAAAATATGGTGTCATCGGACTTGCTCGCGAATATAGTGATATCCGATGGCACAATGTTTTTAAGACGAAAATCGATCGAGATGGTCAAAATCTGTCAAATGTTTCACTTCAACCTGTGAATAAAACCCCAGAATAACACCTGACTAACCTTCAACAAAGCGAAGTATGTATTCCTTCTCATCCATGGATATTCGGACGTAGATCTCGCTCTGATCGTTGAAATACCCATTGGTCTTCAAAATCTCAGCACTGACTTCCAGGTTGTACAGTCTGTACTCCAATAGGTCGATGAACTGAATAATGGTATCGATTTACGAAACAAATGTATGGGGCTTAAAGGTGACAAGTGAGGAGGAATGAATAGGCGCAGAGTATTGATTTATCCCAGATGGACCGAGAGAGCGAACGAAATGAATTAGACGCAGAGTATTGATTTCCCCGAGAGGTAGCTCCCATCACTCCTTCGTTAAGGGAGTGGTTCCAAATGATCCATATGACTGCATTTTCACGAAAAATTGTCTTCGATGACCATGAAAACATCGCATGTAGTTGTAGTTTGATCGCATGTAGTTTGATCGCGGATTCCAGAGGAAGTTGTCAAACAATAATTTCTTGCCATGTTTAGGCAATCCTATTTAGTTCTTACCTTGCGAAAGCGTTTGTTCACTTTTCGAAGTGTGTTGAGGGGGCCTGACTTGAGGTTGTTGAAGATCATCAAATGAAAGATTGGGGGAAGTTGCATCATGCTCATGGTGTCTACAAATTAAAAGGTGAGACTAGGGTGTCGCTTTCAGTTACTGTACTTAGCGCAATTGTCATTCGTCTAATCTCCACACGGAGCGGTTCTCTATCACATAAGAGAGACAAGACTCTCCGCGGAGATGGGACGAATGACAATTATGCTAAAGTCACTGATAGCAACTAGGGGTTCTAACTCGGCAGTAGAGTGCATTCGTCTGTTGTCTGATTCACGAGGAGCAGTTGTCTGTTGTATGAATGAGACAACCGCTCCTCTTGAATCAGACAGCAGACGAATGCACTCTACTCCCGATTTAGAAACCCTAACAGCAACTCCCAAATGAGCAACTTGAAATAAGGACGAATGCGCCACGATATAGACATGATGAGGAATGGCTCCGTGAATATCACTTGGAATGAATTGATTAAATTGAGTGAGGAATGACTCATTTAGGCATGATTAGGTCACCGATGAAGGCCGTGTTAGAACAGACTTTTAGCCCTGCCCGTGAGTGAATTCATCACGATGACTCAGATGCTATGTGAAGCGCTTTAAAAAGCGGTTGGTTTCCTAAATTTCGATCATTGTTTGGGCAAGTCCATTGAAAAGAAGCGAATGAATACTGTTTAGACCAGTCGAATCGACTCCAATGAAAGGGAAATATCTCTGCGGGTTCAGCTTGTTGAATTTCATTCGACTAAAGCATTCATTCTTTGGCAGTATCTAATTGAATATTATTCAAAGATCAGTAATTATATTATAACATCCACGAACAGACGAATTTAATTACAGCATGCACAAATGTATCCAATACATGTCATGAGGAATAATCACTCCATTCAACAGTAATCCAGTTATAGGTATAAGCTTACTCCACTTTCATCATAGCAAAGTTTGGCATGATTGAATCAAATAAATTAGTGCAAACCTATGTTTTTCTGAAAATATAGATATGGGAAAATTCAATGAAAGGTGATATATCAGGAAATTGAACATAATGGAGCAGCAAGATATGATCAGTCAAAATGGCAACTAATATCATCTTCGATCTGTGGCGCTTTCTCCAACACTAGAGAGGAACCCATCTCGGTTGTGGGAGTTGGGATGAAGAACAGCCGGGGATCTGAACCGGTTCAGATAGATCGTCATGAAATGATTTACAATAGGACAAACAGATAAAATACCCGCCAATTCCCCCACCATTCAGTTTCAAACTATTAATATTAGAAGTAATACTGTCAGTTTTACCGTTAATATTGACGATTTGAAACTGAATGGTGTGGGAATTGGGTGGTATTTGTTCTATGTGGAAAACCAACCGTGAAGTAGAGATGTTCAGTTAATTCTGCGATCGTCATCGCTCCCTGCTGCCGGCATTCGTTATCATAACACGAAAATGCTCGGTCCTTGCCGTGCGAGGGCACGTGGTCCATCATTACCTGAAAAATATCATTTGCTGTGTACAGTATTCATTTGTCACGTCTCACTAGTGGCCGTGAATCGCATGTCAATCGCACGTCGAAGTGCATTCGTTCTTGCTAATTCTTCTCCGAGCGGTTTTCTATCAGATGAAAGAGATACCGCCCGGATAAGAATTAGAGAGAACGAATGCACTTGCGATTGACATGCGTCTCACGATCTGTACTTCTCTAATCATCATTTCCTCCCGTGTTCACTTTCCTAATTAACAATTTCTTCACATGGAAGGCGGTGCGTTTATGTGCGTTGTTATTGCAAAACTTGCATTCTTCTCCATGAACACCTCCTGACAAGCGAAGCATGAGAAACTGGTCCTGACTGGCCGCACAACCATATCTCCTACGCCCGTATTTAACGATTCGGGCTGAAAATACAGCACTGATTTCCTAGTTGCCTGTTAGCTGACTCTTGGCGACAAGAACATTGACAATTCAAGTGAAGGATGTCGTTATCGTAACCAAGGTATAATGTTTTCTGTCTGTAGGCATTTGTGACTTGGGATCGCATTTGCAACGTTATTGACAGCCGTTCATTTCTAGTCGTCTAATTTCACTCACAGCGGTCGTCTCTGCGAAATGAGAGACGTCAGCTAGGAATGAATTCAGACGGCTAGAAATGAACGGCTGTCAATATCGTTCCAAAGGCGATCCCTATTTGTGACTGATTCCCTCTATTTCCTCTCCTATCAACAGTCAACTGATCGGAACGAGTGAATAGACACTAGTGGTGCATTTTGGTTCCGCTAGCGACATCCTATTTGAGAGAGAATTGAAGGCAACAGAAAGTTCAAAAATCAACTCACCACAGGCTCGTCCTGTTCCGAATTCGCCCTGTCAATTTCCTCCTCTACTCCAATTTGGTGCTCAATCACCAATTGGCAACCGTCAATCTTACTCTGAAAAGGAAGAGTTCTCGCACACAAACGGTGGTTGTATAATATTTGAAATGTTTACAAAACGGTAGCTTGATGCATTTCTCATTCGTCTAGTTCCTTAGAGCTCTGTGGTCTGTCATATTATATATAATAGAAAACGGCCGCTCGACAGAGATCAAACGTCTGAGAAATTCAATAAATAACAATCCATGAGGACCTGAACAAAGTCCCTGTTTTAATGTGATAATGTTGTATGAACTCATCCACAGTAATCTTACAGCTGCAAAATGTCTCCTGATTTCCAGAATGGTCCTGAATCTCAGATCGCAGTGACTGCACAGATATGCGCCCTTATCTACCGTTGAGTGTTCCCTGGAATAATGGATGTTGTCATTTTCTGTGTTTTTACCGAAAAGTATGCCACTCCATATTGAAAGTGGCGTTTTCGAATTGAAAAGCCCGTTCCTACCTATAATTTCCAGTTCAGAACTGACCGACTTGTTCTAAAGAGAAACAGTTCTAACATGGCGGTTTTATTACATTATGGAATATCACGGTTAAGACACAGAAAGTCATTAATCTCACGAGTCTTGATGTTTGACCATCTCAGGGAAGTCGCCTTTCACTTCAGCACAGTAAGGGCAAACGAGGGCGGGCGGCTGAGAGAATGACTGCTTTATCTGAGAGTGATTATGGTAGTTTTCATATTCGCTCAGTGGACAAGCATAATACAATGCAATACAATTTATCCGTATCAGAGCATACGCTCTAGGGATCAAGGGCAAGGTAACAAATATATCATGCATCCTCCCTGAACTGTTATTTCTTGTACGCGTCTCACACTTGGATGCCACCCTGGTCTCTCATTTTCGCGTGCTATTTCGTCGTTGCGGAATATGTTTCAACTGTGACATAAATAGGCTAGCGTAACAGTTCAGTTAGGATGCATAATAATACATATATTATCCATTTGCGTACCTTATTGACTCGTCGAATCTTTTCTGAAAATCTCTCGGCATCGCCGCCGATGTCCATATCTTTAAGGGAACTGGTTGAAAAAGGAACTATTGGGGGTGTCTCGCCTGTATCGCCTGCAGATTCCCTTGCGGAATTTGTGGCCACGGTAGGTGGTTGAGGCGCGAGCCCAGTCATTCCACTCGGCTCTGCCTTGAGGTTCAATTCCAGGATTTGCGCCTCATGAACGATCAGTGGAGGATATGAAGCAAATTGAGCAGCTCTCGCCTCGTCCGGTGATCGCACCGAGATCTTCTGACAGCTCTGCAATTCAAATATAAACGATTTATCGTTGCAATTAGACCATGGTGATAATTGGAACGAAATGCTGGGTAATTTTTATTTACTTGTTATGTTTCTGAATCTGCATGTGTACCCAAGCATCTTCATTTTAAATCCCTAATGAGTATTGCGGTCACCTGGAGGGATCGCATTATGGAACGTTATTGACAGCCGTTCATTTCTAGCGGTCGTCTGTGCAAAGTGAGGGACAACCCATAGGAATGAAGAGACGGCTAGAAATTAACGGCTGTCAATAACGTTCCATAATGCGATCCCTAGTCACCTGATTCTTGTCCAAATGCAACTGCGAAGCACCCAGACATGTATGCCATTTGTTGCAGGCAGTACAACCAAAGGTCCGCTCACGCTTCTTCTGGTGCTTGCTGAAGGCTGCTTTATGTCTCGTTTTTCGACAATTAATCTGGGTGAAACTTAAAAATCGCGCCTGTTGGTCAGAGAAATGACGAAATTGTACACAAACATGAGAGAGCGGTCGGTTAAAATATTTATTCGCCATAACAGTTCGGTTAGAAATAGGGGGTTCTCCAATCAACCGGGACAGCGGGGTCCCGATAGCGAGGAAAGAGTTTTGTACGGGCGGCCGCTCTTCCCGCCAATTCCGATAAGAATGAACTGAGAGGGGATCGGGATCCCGAAGCTTATCGGGATACCGATAAGAAAACAACTCGTTCTTTCATTCTCAACGGGAAGAGCGGCCGCTTATCGGGATTTGATAGAGGGAAATGATTTGACAAGAGAACCCTAGTTGAGATGAACAATCGCAAATAAAACATTTTCACCAATGCTAAATCTTCACGGCCAAATTGGTGTGCGTTGTGCGCGTTGTAGAAATACGCACAGAAAAATCTACCGATTTGACGGTTGAAACTACCGCTGGATGGTAGTTTGGCTCTTGTTACTACCATCCATCGACAGTATTGCTCTGTGTGTATTCGTTCGCAATGAAAAGCTCACTTTCGAATGTGCTGGTCCAACGTGGACGGTTTCATCGGCACTTGACAATACGGGCAGTTCATTCTATTGACGCCCAGCCCCAGTTGAATTGCCTTCAAAAACAATTGTCATCTTGGATCTATTTATAGGACGTTTAATAGAAAACGTCGTTGTGAAAGGCGACACAATTGCCTGTCTACTTCAAATATGATAAGTATGTGTTGGAACAATTCGAAAGTTTGAACTATGAGGTCTATTAGTAATACTCGACCCAAACTCACACAGCGTGCCGAGAAGTGGAACATCCTACTATTTCAGCGCACCAACATCGCGCACATTCGTGAAACCGCGACGCCTCCCCTTTGAAGGTACAGTGACGCGTCGCGGTTTCACGAATGTGCGCGATATTGATGCGCTGCAATAATATGATGTTCCCCTTTTCGGCACGCTATGTAACTCACCGCCTTTGATAGTGGTTTCTCTATCACCGGCGCCGCTTGTGCATCATCGGTCTTCCTTGGATTAGGAGTCATAAGGGACCTATTGCAAGCAGCGACCCTGGCTTCCTCGATGGTTCGTATCAGGAGTGTGGCATTTGGACACTTCGTCTGAACGTTTTCTCTCCACGTAGCAATGATCGTGAATGAGTGATTAACATTATAAACATTTTCTGAACGCAAATACTTACGACTGCATAATTCACAGGATCTGATTTCGAATGCTCTATCAATCAGTGAAATTCAAATGATAATATTTCGTACCCGAAAATGGTATCTTGCTGAACTTATGGCCTTCCACCATTTCCAATTTGGATTAGCCGCGCATTTGGAGCAACCGTAGAGCGCTTCACGATCCTCTTTGTGCCTGAAAATTCAAAAATTCTGAAAAAAGATAATTCAGAGACAAAAGTCTGGTGCTGAGGACTGGTGTACTCTAACAGGAGATTTATGATTATCGTAAAGCATCTACGCGAATTGTCACATCAGGTTGCAGCATATTATTGTGGTAAACGGACTTGAGAGTCAGCCCCTATATGCTGACCGTGAAACCTATTCAAGATCACGGCTAATGGTCAGAGAAACGACGAAATAGGTAGCACGCAAATTTGAGAGTGAAGTTGTCAGCCAGATGGAGTGTGTGTACTCGGTGTATCAAGTTCATTTTCCACAATCATACACATTAGTAAGCTATATGTAGATATTATGGTTGGCAGTTGTAGTACGAAAGTGCATTCGTTATCTCTGCTTCTCCGCTGAGCGGCCGTCTCCTGGATACGAGAGACAACAGCTCTGGGGAGCAGCAGAGATAACGAATGCACTTTCGTACTCAAACTGCCAACCATAGTAGATATGTGCATATTTTAAATACTGCTTTGCCAGTACATAAGAGCACTATTTCTTTATAGCTTTCATGTCAGTTTTAAAGTCATTGAGCACGAAACTAGAAACATAGATACTTACTGTGCTTCTTGGTGGAAAGAGTGGGTGATATATCCATTGAACACATCCCCACAATATGGGCATGTGAGAGCACGCGTCGTATGAAGTCCAGCTCGTATTGCCTGTAAAACCGACCGTTTTACCATTTCGAATTTTTTTTTCTATTTTGCATACTTGACTCATTTCATATACTCATTTCACATTCACTAGAACAGAAAAGACGAAAACCCACAAATTTTTCATCTTTGGTATAGTTGCAGTGGTGGCGTGACTTGGCTTCGGAAGAAGACTGAAAAGAACTTTCAAAAACGATTCTTTTCTAAAATCCATGTAGTGTAAACTCTTCGTGTTCACAATATATTCGAAAGTCTTACCGTGGGTGTTATTTGAGCGCCTTCATCACCGGGATTCGTCGCTTCTTCGAGTGACCGCTGCACTAGCGTTCCATGGAGCATCGCTTCTGCACTTTGTTTTCGTTTTTATGGGTGGTACAGATTATTATAGTTTGCAAACTAGTTGTTAATATTGATCAAGTAAAGTATTTTAAAATGTATCTAAAAGAATACACATCACGGTTTGACCACTTGTCGGCACAAGCTTAAATGCTACTATACACTTGAAGATATGCCATCTATCCTGCGTTACTGTTTCTTTGAGGCGTTTTCGCTGCAGAAGCGTTCAGATCGCTTCTATCTGTTTCTGGCTTTGTTCTTTGAAACCAGCTAAAGTATCATGTTTCCGAGTAATGGGAATTTTTACCACCAATTATAGCAATTTTTCCAGACCGAAAAACAATTTAAATTTTTCGTCCTGGTTTCAGAATTCCTAGTTGAAACTTTTAATTCGGCCTGCAAATGATACTGGTCGAAAACTTCCGAGAGTTCAACGGTTGAAACAACAGGCCTAATTAAAATTTAAACTTTAAATTCTGAAGTCAGGAGGAAAATATAAATTGTTTTTCGGTTTTGAAAAATTGGTAAAATTAGTGGTAAAAATTCCTATTACTTGTAAACATGAAATTTTCAGTGGTGTCATAGAGTAAAACCAGAAACAGATAGAAGCGATCTGAACGCTTCTCAAGCGAAAACGCGTCAAAGAAACTGTAACGCAGGATATGAAGCATTGCGCAAAAAGTAATCGCTCAGCCATAGAGTATTGTCTAGTTACCGTATTTTTTAAGGAAAATTATTGACAGCCGTCTAAATTCATTCCCAGCGATCGTCGCTGCGAAGTGAGAGACGACCACTGCGAATGAAGTCAAGAATTGGACGGCTGTCAATAAAGTTCCATAATGTGATCCCTAGTATTGACCCAGGAAGAGATAATGAAGAAGTAAACTGACATGAAAATGGAGGCGTGCAGACCCCAGATTCTTGAACCATTTTCCACGATTGAGAACACTGCAGACTGAGCAACCGTAGATTGCCACGTGATCCTTTCCGTGTCTGAAATAATTATATACCGTTATTTTTAAATGAGCCATAGATGAATATATGGAATATATATGTAATTGCTTCTCTGGTATTCATCTTCGCCCGCTCGTTCTGCAGAAAAATCACTTTTAATTTTTCACTCAGAAAAATACTGCCAATTGCCCATCATTCAGTTTCAAAAGCAGTAAAACTGCCAATATTGACAGTTTGAAACAGAATGGTGTGGCAGTATTTTGTGCGTATGCATTTTATGTAAATGACTCACAATCTTCGCGCCTCTGCCCTTTCGCCTTCTCTTTGGAGTCGGCGACGGCGACTGAAACGAAACTTATTAGGGGAAGACCAGGAATAAACAATACATCAGGATAAATATAAACACTTGTAAGTTCCTTCGAAACCAGCGACCTACATAGTCAAAAGAATTACTTATTATATCACGAAAGTCTTAGTGTACAAAGGATTGACTATTCGAAATCGGCAGCAAAGTTGTCTCTACGTTCTATAGACAACACAGCCCCGAGGGGATTAGACGAATGAGAAATGCGCCTTACTACAGATTTACAAACCCTACATGCGTCTCTTGACTCCGTGCATCGCATCGAGTTTGCGGTTACACATCTCCGCTTCCCCTTCACGGGCTGTGGTTCCTGTAACACATGCGGCGTAATTAGGGTAGGACATCCTAGCGAAAGCACATATTTTCTTTCTTCAGTTTCGTCCTACGCACTCTTACACTTGCGTGTCTTTTCGTCGTTTATCTGACGACCAAATAGTCGTGATTATGAATACACTAGGATATCGCTCGTGGTGACTTTAGTGCATTCGTCCCGTCTCTACTCTCCGAGAAGCGGTCGTCTCTACATTCGATAGACAACCGCTCCTCTAAGAGTAAAAACAAGTCGAATGCACTAAAGTCACCACGAGCGACACCCTAGAATACACGAATGATAATCGACACACCTTCTCTTCCATCCCGTACTCGAACGTGGAACGGGAATGTTCATGCTCCTCCCCGTACTCTTCATCGTCCGTACTCTCGACAATGTGAATCTGCTGCATCGCTTGATCTTGAATTAATGGCTCATGGTCCACCGTCATCGACTGATCAGGATCAGGCTTCTGAAAAAGCACGGAACTTTGCAATTGTACATACTCGAGGGGGTCAACTATGAGGGTCATAGGCATTGTGACACTAGTGAGAAATACTTTTGCATTGGTTTTGATCCACTAATACGCGGCAAATGGTAAAGTTGTATTATGATTCTACTTGTTTGATCATGTCCTGATTTATGGTCTGTTCCTGAAGATGATTTAAGGACGAGGGAGCATTGAAGTCTTCAACGATCACGCAGTCCTCTTCCTCGTGCTCCATTTCTCTCTGAAAAAGATTATTAATCCCTAAAACCAATCATAGCCCTCTCAATGTCCACAAGGGTTTCCAAATCGATAACTGTGTCATCATTCTGCTCCGAATAGCGGTCGTCTCCCTTTCTGATTGACAACCGCTTTGCGGTGAAGAATAACGATTATTTACTAGGGTGTCGTATGCGAGTCATTTAGTGCATTCGTCATGTCTCTACCCTCCCAGGTCGTTGACGTTGATGTTGGCTGACTCCTCGACTACTGCTTCTGAATGGAATTAGTTCGATATTAAAGTAATTGAGATGTTAAAGGAGCGGTAAAGGGAGATTTATTTGCATGCACTTTCGGCGGTCAGTCTCTCCAATTCCAGCAGATCGCTCTGACCGTTTCTCACTCCGCAAGATCGCCGCTAGGAGTCAAAGGACGTATCAATTAGGGTTTCGAAAACGGTAGTAGAGTGCAATCTTGTCTATAGCATGAGTGAGACAACCGCTCTTGACGAAACAGACTGTGGACGAATGCACTCTACTACGTACTACCGTTTTTGAAACCCTAGCATCAATACCGCCCCAAAAGTGACACTCTAATGTCAGCTCACTAGGGTGTCTCTTTCGAAACTTTATTGACAGCCGTCATGACTTGTGGTTGTTTCGAGCTGAAAACACGACCAGGTGACTATAGACGCAGCCATAGAAATGATGCAAATTTTGGCCGGCTGTCAATAAAGTCCGATAGCGACACACTACAGCTCACCGTCTCTTCTCTTCGCTTCTTCTCTGCGAGACGCTTGGATAATTGCGTCGTCAGCGAACACGAGAATATTCTGAAATTTATTCTATTGGTACAGTTTGACCATTTTTTGCAAATTCTTTTGATTCGTTTGCGAAGACATAGATTAAATAGTCGCCCTATCCCCCCTTCCTAAACCAGGTTGTATGTGCCCAAAATATGCCTTCCAAAACGAAGTTGTATGAGTTTTTCCATATTTTTTTGAAGTTGGTGGGCGGTCTTTTTCGAGGTCGGGATCGACTATTTCTGGCTCGATTTTAACCCGTTTTGAAACTGAATTAGAGTCGGGCATATTTATCATGATTTTTCGAATACTAAACTCATCATCCGGACCATCGGAAACTGCCAAACAAGTTGTATGCAAGTGCCCTACGATTTGTGGGGCAA
>JACMIF010004955.1:0-11409 GCA_014805445.1 Diplogasteroides magnus | reverse complement strand
CCATTCGGAGACCAAGTTGAGAAACTGTGCAAAGGTTTGGCCTGGGAGATCCACTCTTACAGAAGATGTTTGTTAAAAACGTCATTATTTGAGGTACTTTGGCACGATATCTTTTTTTGAAAAAAATATGTCATGTGCAGTTTTTAACGCTCTTTAACATATGTAAAAACTGGAGGGGGGTTTTTTGTTAAAATTGTTTTATGATTTTTTAAATGAAATCGAAGTGGTGTTTCATACCTTATTTGAAAATTTCGTGAGATGCCACTATGCCCATTGGAACGAGCGCCCCCGAAAACCTATAATACGTATCCAATCTCCCCAGTATATGTCATAGAACTCGCGAGAAAAAAAAACTTTCGTCATAGTCAAACTTAGGAAATTCATAAAAAATCGAAAAAGCATTTTCATGAGCTATCACCCCCCTAATGTTATTCGCCCAGGTATGGACTATTTTTTACAAATACAAAAGACATAGGTTAGAAAAAAGGTGTACCAGGCACTGTACGATCAGTACGTGACCGGCCTGATAGAAGCTGATATTCGATTTTTTCGTTGATGGTAATTGCACAGATTCAGTGTGAATATCATTCTTGAAATCATGGATTTGTTTGAAAAAGCACCTGAATTCTCGTTAGTAGCGTGTCCCTTTCATCTTTTAGCGACGCATTCTCAGCCCTGGACTCGTCGAGGTCCGATTTGGTCTGAAACGAATGTTTAAAGAAATTAATGAATAGAATGGACGCATCGGTGGAATAACAAGAAAGATTTACATTTTCATTCGATTACTGGCACTTTGAAACGAACAATTGTGTTTGAAAATGCGCCTTTCCTATTTCTTATCGCAGAGAATGAAATTGCAAATAAGAACTTTATAATAAAATAATTTATAAACCGCTATTTTTACCTTCTCCAATTCCTTCGTTTCTGCTCTTGCCGCTGTTCTCAAATTTTCCTCGTTGTGTCTTCTCAGTTCATCAATCTGCAAATATGAAAGATACCATTTATTTGAAGACTCTCCGTGAAACATAATCCATAAAGTAGTCAAAATTGCCAATCATACTGCCAATCCTAGTGCATGTGGTTTAGTCTCAATTCTCAAACCTCGTCCACGGCCGCACCCTTGGCAGCCTCGAGCTCCGCGCACTTTGCATTGGCTATGAGGAGTTCGGTCTCGAGAGAAGCGATCTTGGCCTCGAGGCAGGGGTTTACGCTGAAATGTTATGAAACCATCTGCCTTTTTTCTTGCTTTTTACTATGAACGTTTGGATACTGTAGTTATTGCTAGTCCAAAAAGGGATCAATAACACCTTCGCTATGGACCTTTGTACAACAATGGGGAAATTGGCACTTGAGCCACATATTGATGGCGTAGTTCTCCGTTATGGCGCAAAAGTCCACGGCCGAGTTGTTCTCCACCCCGAAAGACTTACTCTCTGTCGTACTTCGGAGCGATCTGCACTCTCCTATTCGACGGTAGAGCCGACAAGGAGGCGGAGCGGGGGAGAACGTACTGGAAAAATAGATCTTTCGTAATTGATTTTGGATCGGGAACCTTTCAACAATTGCACCTACAGTCGCAGTCAGGACAATATTGAATCAATGAAACATTTCATAATTCCATTTTCAGAATATTACGAAAAAGAGAGCGGGGTGAATCATAATTCACTTGTTCGAATTGTTAAATCGAGTCAAATCAATCATCCAGTATCCCGTATTGCACAGGGTATGGCCCCTTCAGTCTGTAGAATATCTATCTTATTTCTGCGTACCTGGTCGTCTGTCTGGGTAAACTCATTCAGTGTGGTTGGTCGTGTCTCCGTAGCGACATCAGCCCTGCGTGTAGGCTCAGGCTCGGCGGGTTCGGGCTGAAATTAATAATTAAATTCATAATGTTTCGTTTTTGCTACTAATATTCTGATCATTTTAAGCTTCCATGTTTCTCGGCAAATTGAATAAATCTGGTTGCTTTGCAAGTCGTTTAAGTTTATATATTCGCTGATCCCCTAGATATATTCACAAAACGACGAGTTGCATTGGATCATCAGAGAACTTGGGTGTATTCCAAATCGTACCAGTTTATTAATGATACTCTCCTTCTTCACCCGGTGCAGAGCGCTTTCTGCTTTAGATAGCTCCAATTCAACCGTCCTCTTGGATCGGTTGACACTCTCGAGACGCTCCTAAATTACGATGTTATTTGTTTTCTGATGAATAATGCGCAGTTATTTCACATTTATAGTGAACAAAGCAGAACTAATCGTGGTTATTTATTATTGATGATCTTAACCCCGCGAGAAGGCATACAAGCTCAAAATGCGACGATAGCCCGAAAAATGGGATTTTAGAATCAGCATTTTTTGAATTTTGGATGTTTTAGAATCGTTCGTTTTAGAACTACATTTACATGTAAGATGCCGCCCCTCATGGCGAGAGACAAGGATTAATGAATGGGAACTAGTCTTGGCTAATGCATTCCCACCGCGCATCCCATTCCGAATGAAATGACACCGCTCGGAATGCATCAATTCTGAGAATGGATGCTTCCCAGATGAATGAATGGGTCAAATCTCGGAAGCATGTGCTTCCGAGAAATAAAAGTCGCCATAAAATAGCAATTTTTGCTCAAATATGAATGAAATTTTTTATGGGATATGCTGTGCATTATTGTTAGCGGTGAACATCTGTATGAAGCCATTTTTGAGAAAAATTCAACCGTAAAATGCAGTGATTCAGCGCTTGGCGACCAAATTCCTTATGTATCAGCTACATTGCTACACTCCTAACTGTTTTTCAAGCACAAAAGCCCAAAAACGACATTCTAAAATCTCGGAATGGTGTGCTTCCCAAACAGCCGCTCTCGGAATTAGACCATTCCGAGAAATGGACTAGGCCGCGTCATTCGGAATCAAAAGAGAAATGAAATTCCGAAGAGAGACAAAGGGGCTAATTTTTGGGAATGCATTAGCCAAGACTAATGGGAACATTAATTGTGTAAATGTAGTTCTAAAAAGACAGGTTCTATGATGGGTTATCGGCGATAACTTATCTTATCTAGTTGTCTAGTTAACTTATCGCCCAAAATGATATGCAACCGGTAAATGAGGACAGAATGTTACAAACATTGGCATCCTCCATTGCCTCTCGTAACGCGTGGCCCTCTTCACGGGCGCGATTCCGCTCGTCTCTGAATTGAGTTACACCGTTATTATCTTGAGAGCCACATATCTATTTTTTAAAACAGTTGTATCAATTCACAGTATCGATTCACAGTACAAAAGATTCAGAGGAGTTACCTCATGTGCAAAGAAACTGCGCTATGAACAATTGCGCCATAATGGTGAAATTAAGAGCCGTGATATGATGCCGCATCCGTCCATTTCACTATTATGGCGCTAGTATCCGTGGTGCTCTTGTCTTCCACCTGCTCACCTCACTGTGCTCCACTTCTGGCGCCAGTTCGCCGTGCACTCACTCCACCACCGCATCGTCTTCTCCATTTGGGCGGCACGCTCTCGGGCCTGAAATTTCCATTCCATTAGGAAGTCTTTAGAATCCCTAGTGCACTCATCGGGAGCAATGCAACATATTCCACCTATTGCAGGTTAGGTGCCCCAGGTCGGATGAGACTTGTGCCCCAACCTGATCGATCATCAATGGACTGTTCTTTGGCGACATACTGAGGCTTTAGAATTAGCAATTCGGGAATGAAATTTTCGGATTCGTTAAATGTTGAAATGAAAAATGAACAAAAAATAATGGTTAGATTGAGATGCTCGCTAGTACATAAGGACTTGAAACACAACCTAGAGCTAATATTATTTTTTACACATTTTGCTTTCGAATATGTCATAGATTACCATTATGTTCAGTCACCTTCGCATCATATTGTTGGTTTACGTATTCTCTATAATTACAGAAAATATCCAACCTCATTCAGTTCCTGCAGGCGCACCCTCTCGCACAACTCCCAATCCGTGTGTTGACATCTCCGAACAGTGGCCGTACGGGAGAAGAGGGCCATGTCTACTGTAAAACAGACAGATCATATTTTTCATAGATACTTTTAAATATCGAATTTACAAAAAGACAATATTATTTTTAAATGAAGTTGCTTATCGGCCGTGATCAGGTTCTAAAACGATAACTTTGTCGTCATTCTTCACCGGAGCGCTGTTGTCTCACTCCATGATAGACGGCTGCTCGGCGGAGAAGAATGAAGACAAATTTACTGTTTTTGCACCACTGGCCGGTATTAGGCGACATTCAATAGGGATCGCATTATGGAACGTTATTGACAGCCGTTCATTTCTAGCCGTCTAACTTCATTCCTAGAGGTCGTATTTCACTTCGCAGAGACGACCGCTCGGAATGAAAGTAGATGGCTAGAAATGGGCGGCTGTCAATAACGTTCCATAATGCGATCCCTACCATTCAAAAGAATTTATCGCAGCACTTGCTTCGCATTATTGTTTGTGTAAGTGGATAGATCCGAAGTCCTCGAGGGACACGCAAAAAGTAAGACAAAGTGCAGGAGGATAGAACGAAAAGCAGTGTCAGTTGTTTAGTGGATGAAGGACAGGAACGACATGAACCCTTGCGCCATAATGGTGAAATGGACCAGTGCGTCGGCCTTTTGAGTATTATCATGGCGCATCTATTACATTTACACCTAGTAAAGCTAAACATTGTGACAGGAGAAATGAAGATTGACAAAATCGGCTAAAGTCACATGATGCATGTATGCTAGTAGATGCGCTAAAATTTTAACCGAGTGGTAGCTAATATAATAGTATAGAGCTGGAAGAAGGAAAATTTTGCGTCTTTCAAGCGTGTAGTAAAGACAGCAGTTGTTGTTGATCATCTCCGTCCGCTGCTTTTGCACGAGAAATCACGCAACGTTTTCGGGATCACAAATTGCTTTCTGGTTCCTTCCGCTGTTGCTCGGTCTGGATCTCAGAGAGACAACTTCTCAGAAGAGAGGAGAAGGATAGGAAATTGACGCGCCGATTGACAATAACAAATAAATCACAGAGCGGAAGCATTTCATGAGTTGAAGTGCATGTGTTTGAGAGCGCACGCAGTGACTGAACCATGTTCAAACAGGAAAACAAATAATTGCATGACTCTTGGATTTTCGAACATCTTCACTTTGCGGTAACGAAGGCAAGACATGTGCAATGAAACATCTTTTTAGGAAGAGGATGGCCTCTGTTTGATTATTTTGAATACGTTTGGACTAGGGTTTTTAAAACGGTAGTATAGTGCATTTGCCTACTGTCCAAATTTCGGGGAGCCGTTGCCTATCGAATGAGTCAGACAATCGCTCTTATGAACAAGACGACAGAACTACCATTTTAGAAACCATAATTGGGTGTTCCAGTCGAGTACAACAAATTAAAGCTGGCTGATTGCTAGATCAACTTTCAGTGGATCGTACGTGTTGTCAAAATACGCTCCTCATCAATCACCATTTTGCAGTAATTGAAAACAATGAGTCAACTTCCGCTATTTATCAGTCCAGACGGTAATTACTTCTCAAGATCAGTGCATTTTGTGAATTTGCCCTTGAGAAAACAAGCCCGCGGAAGTAATTTAGATGCCTGAAAAATTGACCGAAGTCATGCTTGTAATATGGAAAAGGGCAGATATGACATGCAAATGCACAATTTAAAATGAATATAATATATTTCAAGAAGCAGATATCGATTACTTACATTCCGAGTAGTCGCCTGCGCCACTCGAACCAGCGCCACTGTCGGAGTATCTAAACAAGAAAAGGATTTTGTCTTATTATTAGTTGCTAATTCACGGTGCAAAGGTTGAAATCAGCCCAGAGCTGACAGTTTTTGTCTTTTAATTTGCGAAAATAAGAATTTGTTTCTCTGAACGATTATACGGTAAACTCAGCAACTCGAACTGGTTATTGAAGGAGTTGTTTCTGACAAAATATAATAAAAATTGTGCAAACCTGTTAAATATGCTTGAATTTATGCCTAACATCCTGTTCGGCTCTCCCATTTGCTGTGGTTTCTGAAATTTCACTTAAAACCCTGTAAGACGTGAGACGCATCACGGCCAACAAGAAGACAGCAATTGCTTTGTAATGCTAAGCAACTTAATTGTCTGGAAGACCTTACAGCTAACGGTAAAATGGCGAAAACAATAGCGAATTGATCACCAGCACGCAATATCTAACTACTACAAACCAGTCTCAGGACTTCAAGGAAAGGATTTTTCTCGGAACACAACACAGAAGCAACCAGGAAATATAACAGTCGAGAGAGTTTCTCTCGCACTCACCAGGGGAGGTTAAGGAATGTCCTGGGGGCCCGGGTCTCCAGAGAGAGTATAGGCCCGATGGAGGATCAGACAACTAGAAAGAGCAAGAGAGCGCGGCAATCGAGAGGGTCCAGGGAGAAGAAGATGCCGAGCTAATCCCGAGAAGTTGCGGGATCAAAGACAGTTGAGGGGAGAAGAGAAAGAGGTGGCGAGAGAGTGTACTGATCCCGGAGAGTTTAGAGAAGTTAGAGAAGACGAGAGGCGAGAGATCACAAGGAATTGAGAGAGCACAGAGAAGACAGAGAAATCGAGAGAGTGCGCAAATATGAGAGAGTGGAGTCAGCTGTTTAGGATGGACTGTGAAGCGGAGAGATTACACATGGTCCGAGCGCCAGAGGCCATGTGGCTGCCTTTCCTCTCGACTTGGTAGTTATCTCTGAAATATGAGAGACGACAGCTTTTGAGAGGAAAATAAGAGTGATTCGGCTTTGCTTCCACGCGTTTGGATAGCAAGACCGAATGAAGTGGAGGGTAAGCATGCGGATGGGCCGTGAATTCTACTTCAAGTATTTGATAAACGTAGTGGTGTTAAGAGTCCTAGTTGAATAATAAAATTGAATTCATTTGGTCAATTGTTCAACTATTTGATACGAAAAGGGGGAGAATTTGCACCGTTTTCAACGAAAATTCTTATTTTTCATATTAAATTTGACTTACCTTGTTAACTCTAAGGATCGACAGTTGAAAAAATGAAATTTGAAATCGCAAACGGTCTCTCTATTGTGCAACCATGAAGAAGAGAATAGAAATAAGGATGGCGTTAGAGCCCTTGTGACTCTCCCAAATGGTACACTGTGTGTTATATTGAGGAACTACGTCGTTAGTTCCTCATGACGAAGTTTGCTCAAGAATTTGCTTTATTTCGGATTATACGTAAATAAGGGATAGCGGGGAGATACTAGGGTGTTGCAATCGGGTGTAGAGACTCGTTGAAAAAGAGCGCCATCACCGCGGGCACACAATATATTATTGTGGAAAACCGAATTGATAAATTCCATGCCTCCTTTTGGTTATCCGATCATATTAACGGGCCGTGAAACATATCTGAATATTACTGTCACCATGAGATTTTCATCGATATTTCGGTTGATACATATTCAAATGTATCCAAAATGATTTTAAAAATCAATTTTAATTACTCTACATGAAAATAATTTGGAAAAAAGGTCAAATTCGCACTTTCACAGAGTTTAGATATGCTTCATGACTCCAATATAATGAAATTTACACTTTGCGATCAGACTTTGAGACCGCCAGAATGTCACATGTGTACTAGCTATATCAAGTCCGTTTTCCACAATAATAACGCTAGTATCTCATATTTTATGAGTGAGCGGTTCTTCCGCTAAAGAAGCAATAGTATAATAAAATTATGAAACAAACAAGTAAGCAGGACTATTGAGGGGAGTGCAGGGAAACAAATATCAAAAACGAAAGGGGGTTGTTGTTAATCTTATTATTTTCTACGCTGAGAGTCACTTTATTTGTGGTAGTCACGTAACTAAATTTTATGGAAGACTCCATGCGTCGCATAATAACATTCTCTTCGCCGATTTGTCGTTGAAGGATATCCAAATTGTCTGAGAAGTCTCCATGGATTTCATATATTGAGAAGCCCATCGAAGAATTGAGAAGGATCTAAACGCAAGAGTTATATTAGCAGTTAAGAGCTCATGGCAAAACTCTTCGTAATTCGACCATTTCTCATGTTTTTTTCAAATCGTGTAAATTCCTTACAAATACAAGCGAAACGGGGTGGGGATTACGGTTTCTAAATCGGTATTAAAGTGTATTTCTCATTCGTCTAATGTACGCGGAGCGGTTGTCTCTACATTCAATGGACAACCGGTCCGAGTTGACAAGATGAATGAGAACTGCGCTTTACTACCGTTTTAGAAGCCTTAGCGGGGATATATAATGCAACAAACCTGAACAGCTGCTCGAATACCCTCCACAGTTGGTCCCCTGCAGTAGTTTAGATTCACGGTATCCAGGTCTTTCCTGCTGACGAGTGCGAGCAGGGATTCGTCTGATACCTTATTATGATCCAAAACTCCGTCCAACATCTTCAAGCTGCCCGATGAAGATTCTGAAAAGAATCGTGTTGATAATAAGGACGCGTAGATTTTATTTCATTATATTTACCAACAACGAAAGATAACTTGTACTAGTGTTTCTAAATGTAGTCAAATTCATGTTTGATTCTTCCATTCTCCTCTGAGCAATTGTCTCTATGATCAATAGAAAACCGCTTCGCGGAGAATGGAACAATCAGAAATGAATTTGACTATCGATTTAGAAACATTATATCGTACCTCTCCAGAAGCGTGTGACACTGAAGGCGCTGAGTCCAGAAACGCGAAGTCCTTTAATCGTCAGTTCACGATCGGGAGAGAACAGATAAGACAATTGGTGATCTAGCGGAATGTCGACTAAGTGAACATTGCGAAGTTCTACACAATCGCTCTGACTAATAACTGGATGCAGTCTCATCAGTGCTTGCTTGTCTACTTTTCCTTTGACCAGCAAACGCGCGAACCCACCAGCCCTAAAATAGCAACACATTGATCATTCAAAGCACATACAATCAAGCTTCTGAATGTGTCTTAGAACATTAGAAAGATGATTATATTTATCTCGCTTAAGCGAAAACTGACCTCTCCAAAATGATCTTTTTGACACACTCATCCACAGTTTGTCCATTATGTGCAGAGTTACCATCGAAAGGTCATGTAAGGGTGGTACTTCGCGCAAAGACCTTCCTTGAAGAACATTCCGACCCTGCAGTACCGGGACGACTGTTTCCTCCATTGAATGAAAAAGTCGCCGCTATCATAACATTCAACTTCGGCGACCAGACGACGTCTGAAGTATAATACATATTATAAGAAATGTCAATTGGCAACAATTGAAAAAGTCATTTCGTTCCCTATTAATCCGTACACACAGAGGAATTTAAAAAGACACGAAAATCGAAAAGAAAGAATGTTGGATTTTCGTGCAAACGGAAGTGAATGCCAACATCTATACGTTGATCGTGAATCCTATTCAAAATCATGTCTAATGGTCGACGGAATTGCAGGCAGAATGGAGAGAGCGAAGGACGAAATTGAGAGGGGTTCATACTCAGTATATCAGTTCAGTTTATATGAATATTACCTGTTGTAGCATGTCTTGGGGTAGGAGTCTATAGTGTTTCTGAGACTAGTGCAGGTCGTACGTAGATAATTCACTTCTGTAGTGTCCATTTTGGAGATACAATTGAGGAGAACATTCAGGGGAAGTTCTACGAAAGAAAGTTCACCAGTCATCGGCGATACTGAAAAGGAGATCTATGTTAGTAAATAGCTACCAAAAGTACTCTCTTCGTCCCTTTGAACGATCGATGTCTCAAAGCAAGTGATAAAAAAGGAAGGACTATGCAGAGGCAGTGCCTCCGCTACTCATCTAAGGCACGGTCATGCAACTCCAACACTCATTCTTAATGTGTCTCTACGTGTTCATTAGTCAGGTTATCGTTTTTATCCACCGCATTATTTTTTCTCTAAGAAATGCCCATAATGTCTGCATCAGACAAGATACTGCACTAGTAAATTGTAGTGACCTTCAAACGGGTGGATCTATCAATTCGATGGATATTCGCTTTGTTTGAGAAACAGAATGTACTTAGGGATTCGAATGCCATCCCTTTAGAGGTCTCTAGTACAGAGATCATGCCCGTGCCAATGTGAACCATATCCGTTAGGGTGGACAAAGAAAGCATGTAAGGAAGAGTTCGTTCAGTCTTGGACGACTTGACCGGGCTATAGGAAGTCTTCTTTAAGAATATTCGCGTAGTGAAGACTAGGGTGGGCAGTTCAGACAATTATGTGACAAATTCAATACATTGTCTGTTCACTGAAGACTTCCTTATGGAATGACCGCTCGACCTGCCTAAGAAAGCAAAAATGATTCTTTTGTCCAACCAATTTATCTATTTGTCGTTCACACATTCATAATTGCTTCTTGCACATTCCAGACAACGACTTGAGATGCCTTCACTGGAAGAGTTTCCCTCGGAAGTTCTACTGAACATCTTCGGTTGTCTTCAAAAGAAGAATCTCAACAGCCTGAGATCAACATGTTCTCGATTTCTCTCAGTCGTAGATGGCCATAGCGCCCATCTGTACAAGGAGAAGAATAAAGTTCTCGTCAATATTTCATTCGGGTTGGCACTTTATAGGTTATGTTTCACTGCCATTATATATTAGGTTGGTAAGAAAGTCTTGTCGTATTTTATTATTCCGATGCAGAAAAATCCCAGTGAACGCTAGACAGTAATTGTGTATTGCACAGTTGTTGACTAACTTTGGCCAACATGTATGCCTAGCTTAGCTGCTCCAGGCCTGCAACACAGAAAGCAATAGGCTTTCAAGTCCATGGTTGCAGTGAAGACCACTGATAAGTTCTCGGGCTGTATTTTCAAGAAGGGAGTTTTCCGGGCCAAACTATTAGGTTGGTACATAAGTTCTTGTGAATGTATATTCCACATCGATTATTTTTCCAATGCCTGATATTAGCCATTGCCCATAATTATCATAGACTCCCCACACAAGACCTCGCTAGCTGCCACCATCACCAGCCTCTTTCGCAATAACACGCCGCGGCGCGCTTTTTCGAAGTTGGCCTACTCGCGCGCTTTTTCCTTTGTTTCGGACATTTAGCACCACCCTGGCTCAGGCAAAAATGCTAGCTCGAAGTTCTCATCGGTTAATTGTAGCCAGCCAGACGGCCGATAACGCTTTTTTTCTTCGCCCAAATTTCAATATTCGCGGAGTTACAGCGGAAATAGTGGAAGAAACCGAAATCTTTTCTGCTTGCAGCTAGGACCTCGTGTTTCTCCCAGTTGGCGGGTAATAGTAGGAGCATTAAAACTACTATGGACCATTTACGGTTTGAAATACGGCCGCTGTATTCAAAGATGTTGTTTTTGGGGGTATACCGGTATGATTTTTTTGACAAAAACATTAATAACATACCCCGTTTTGATTTTTCCGGGCTCCCCAAACAAAGTTTTAATGCTCCTACTAT
>JACMIF010004954.1:0-11409 GCA_014805445.1 Diplogasteroides magnus | reverse complement strand
ATCAGACTGCTAGGACCCCCTCCTCTCTGGACTGCTAGGACCCTCCTTTTTGGACTGCTTTGACCCTCATTTCTGGACCGCTAGGACCCCATTCTCTCCGGACTGCTAGAAACAATTTCTTTAGTCTCTGCAATGCATGAAACGGCTTGCTCAGTCACTAAAACACTTTCACAATTGTTTGGAAATGAGTCGACCGCGCGGAAGGGGAGAGCGCGGGGAAGAATGAAGTGAGAGGGAGGGGGCCGCCGTTGCTCCCGCCTACGTGACTTTCGCGAATGAACCCGTTTTCCGACCCTTACGGCTTGCGCGGCGGTCGCAGCCGCACAATACCAGTGCCATCGAATCTGAAATTCAATTCTACGCACGTCCATATATGCTTTTGCGCTTCTACGACCAACAACCGCCGCGATAGACCCCTACTTCCAGTTTGTGGACGGAGAAAAGCCCTTCCTCTAGTATATTAAGGAGATAAACCAGCCGACTGCGCGCCGCTACGCGGCGCTCCGCTGGCTGGAAACGGTATGCCCAAGCATAATACTCACAACGGCTACGGCACGCGGTAGATTCTGTGGCTTGGAGAATACAGTCTATGACATTTCTGTTATTCCCTATATGGTCTGATTCCCTTTCCACCCCCTCGCGTCTATGTTTTACCTTTACTGAACGACAGGTTTAATGTACGGGCTCCTTCCCTGGATTCTATGGATTTTCTCTCCTCATTGAACTGCTAGAACGTCCTATATAATTTCTATAATTAATTTTCCTCTTTCCATTATTGGCTGGGGTCCGTTCATAGCTACTATCGGTTCCTCTCGTTCAGAATTGCTACGCTCCTCCAATAGTGGAACCATCGCGAATGAATGAAATGAGTCTGCGTCGTCCTTTTATTCCCTTTCCCGTAAGAGCGAAATTTCGGTCTTATAGAAATTCATAAAAGGGCAGGTGAACTGTCAGATATGCCGGCCTTATGCCTATCGCTTCGTGTGCATCCTCCCTCCCGCTCAAACAACTTTGGACATGTTACTGTTTCATCACCTCGTGATATTTCGTCAACTCAAAGCATTTCATCACAACGAAGTATTTCGTAATCTCAAGGTACTTCGTCATCTTGAAGTATTTCGTCATCAGATAGATAATTTTACCTTGAGATGACGAAATACTCCATGTTGACGCAATACCTAGAGATGACGAAATACTTCATGATGACGAAATACCTCTCCTGTAGGACCGAAATTTCGGTCTTAGCGTTCGACCGAATTTTCGGTCTTATGGAAAAGTATAAAAGGGCGGGTGAACAGTCAGATTTTAGGTCTTGCGCCAGCCGCTGGTGTGCCTCTTTCCTACACAAACATGTTTGAACATGCTACTGAGTGTTTCATCATAATATTTCGTAATCTCAAAGTATTTCGTCATCTCAAAGTATTTCGTCATCAGATAGATAATTTTACCTTGAGATGATTCCATTATGACGCAATAGATAGAGATGACGGTGTGCCAGAATACGATTTTTGAATTCCTCATAGTCGAGTACTCCTATATAGTGAAAAGCCGGCTTGCGGTGGGCCTTCGCAATATTGCGCAATAGTGTTTCGCAATAGTGGCAAACATACCGACATAGGTAAGGAGGTTAGCAATTTATTATAGTAGGGGATGGCTGGCCTCCATATGTGGGTTTGCCACTATTGCGCAATATTGCGCAATTGCGAAACACTATTGCACAATCGCGCCGTCGAGCGGCTCGCCGTAGGCCGGCTAGTAATACATAAAAGTACTTCCTTGATACAAATTTGTGTGCGCTGATAGCTCGTCATAGTTGAAACATGTCTTAATTACTAGCGGAAGTGAAACGATGAAATAGCACATGAAAATGAGAAATTCATGCGATAAAAACGTAACGAGCGTACTTGATATAACAGTTCGGATGGGATGCATTATATTGTGATACCAAGTAGGGTTTCTAAATCGGTAGTGAATGCGCATTTTCCATTCGTCGAATCCACTCGGAGCAGTTGTCTCTCGAGCGTAGAGACAATCGCCCCACGATTTAGAAACCCTAATACCAATTTCATCACTCTACGGTAATCTCAAATGAATTCTCTCATTTTCAGTGCTGAGTGTCCGCAGTGCTATCGACAGAGTCTTCAGAAACAGTTGCATTATCTACATGCTAAGGACCAAGGTACGAAAATTCCCGCTGTAATATTTAGAATATTTTGTGGCCTGAGTTAAAATCCAGTCTTTATCTATTGCTGGTCAGAAAAGCGACGAATTTCCGCGAAAGGGTGTCGCTAATGTGACGTTATTGACAGCCGTTCACATTTCATTTCGCAGAGGTGACCGCTAGGAATGAAATTTGACTGCTAGAAATGGATGGCTGTCAATAACGTCCCATTAGCGACACCCTATATTACTCACTGTATCTTTTCAGAGAACGACGCGATGTGACGGACATCGCAGTATATTATGAACTGATTCCATACCTAGTACCTAAATAGAAAATGCGTCATGACTGCTCGTACGCTCCTCGTGCTTTACTCCGTTTTTGAGTTTTCCTCTTTTGAACAATATCTTTAAAACGCCACAACTGCAACATCTTCTCCACTTACTTACCTTGCCAGCATCGTCTTCACTTGTTTTCATGTCAATCCGGTCATATTACACCCTGTTTTCATCGACAGTCCATCGTCTGGTAAAATGTATTTCATGAAGTTTGCACCGCCCTATTTTTAGTACAATGACCTTGGCCAATTTGTGTCCATTCTCGTCCAATTCGGAGATGTTTTGACCAATCTATCCTCCTCGATGGTAGGAGTGAAGGTCGTACTAACCTATGTGCTCGTCAGAGTTGGCAGTTTGACTACTTTATGAGCTATGTTTCAATGATATCATATACGCATACCTCCTGGAAGTATAACCCACAAAGTAGTCAAACTGCCAACCGTACTCGTTTATCATTAAACAATTGCGTTGTTGCTTCGCCTTTCCCTTGTTTCCCTGTAGTGCAGTGACAAGTAATAATATAATGACTGGCATCTAATACATCTCCCTACTTAACAAAGTCTTGTGGTTTTAATATTATTGCATCCAAATAACGTATATCAGTTCATTTTTATGATGCATGCATAATGTGATCAGAGTTCTCAAACAATTGGCATAGACTACTGTTTGAGAAAAATGTTGTGATTTCTCTGATCTCTGTGTTACCAAGAGTTGTTGATGTCAACTTGTTATTACATTCACTAACTGCAAATAGTCACTTGTACAGTTTCCGAATATTGCAACAAAAAGTATATTTTTCATTGGAATAATTTCTCAAGAGCGGTTTTCTTTCACATGTGATAGTCAAACGCGCCGTGAGAATTAGACGAATTGGAAAAGCATTTTCGCGCATAAAATTTCCGTTTCAGAAGCACTAGTAGTTAGAAGGGTTTCTAAATCGGTGTTCAAATTCATTTCTGATTCTTCCATTCTCCGCGGAGCGTTTGTCTATCGCTCGTAGAGACAACAACTCCGCGGGGAATGGAAGAATCAGAAATGAATTTGACCACCGAATTAGAATCCCTGGTAGTTAGGGTGTCACAGTCGGAAATGCAGTGCACCATAGTTGTCTATTCACGCATTCCGACCGGTTGTCTCTGATGTGCGAGAGAGATAGAATAAGTCACCAATACAAGAAACGTAAAGTTGCGCATTTTTCCCAAATGAGACACCCTAATAGTTAGTGTTGCGTTCTTGACTAGAAAAAGCGCACTCGGCTTACTCATTCTCCTTGTCTGTGGCGGCAAAAGACAACAGCCTCTCGGAGAGCGAGACACAATCAATGCACTTCTCCTAACTAAAAACGCGTCACCGGACAGTAGTAGTCGCTAGGGTTAAAAAACGAAATCGGTTGTAGAGTGTATTATTATGTTGTCTAATTCACGAGGAGCGGTTGTCTGACTCATGCGATAGACAACAGCTCCACGAGATTTAGACCATAGACGAATGCACTATACTACCGTTTTAGAAACACTAGTAGCAGCTTGAGGTCGTTAAACGCTCATAAATGTTCGATCTGTGTTTCCTTCTAATGCATTGTTGTTGTTGTATAGAGAAGTGTCGCCTCAAAACCTGTTGAGTGAGTCGTTAATTGCCTCAGGAAGTGCAGTCACTTTCTCTGATGCATTGTCGAGCTGTTGTCTATCATCAGCGAGAGATAACCGCCCGACAGTGAATTATAGAAAAGGAGTGCACTTCGCGAGGCGATTCACGATGTGCAGTAAATATTATCGTCGCTCGAAGATGACGCAGAAAAGCCGAGAAAACGAACAATCGCAATCCGTTGTGGCATTGGTCATGGGGAACACGATTGTCAAGCACAATTGTGGGTGAAAGACAAGAGTGCCATGGACACTTGCGCCATAATGGTGAAATGGACAAGTTACGCCGTCATAATGACCACAAGGATGGTGTATCTGCCCATTCTACCATTATGGCGCAAGTGTCCATGGCGTTATTGTATTTAGCCCACAATTGTATGTGAACACATTATAGGGGTTGTGAATCGGCAAAGTTTTTTTAAAACTTTCTTCTCCGCATCGTGTTCGTCTTTCAAGGAGTGAAACACTGCTCTGCGGATAAGAATGACAAAACAATTTACCCCGATGTAGAGCCCCCGAATAAAATGGAAGGGGTGAGGCTGCATAACAGATATTATGCCTGCAAACTGAACTGATATATGGATCACCAAACCTCTCTGAACTCCGCTCTCTCATTTGCGCGCTATTTTGTTGTCCACTAATGGTGATTAAGTGTACACTCGAGGACATTGTTGTTTGTACATGCTTGCGATTTTAAGCTCCTTTTTACTGGGCGGGGAGTTGTAGTAAAATGTGCGACCCACAACAGCGTACTATTTAAAGAACCTGAGTGGCCCTAGGTATTCCTCGGAGTTAGTTGAACATTTCCGTCATTTATTCAACTACTCAACTAGCGATCATGTAAAAATAGAAATTTCCATCAATTTCTATGAAAGATCTGGTCACAGCCATATCTTGAGGATGTGATATAAGATATATGTTTTTTAAATAATTATATTTAATCGAGATCCTTTCCCGCCATCGCGTCTTTCGTGCACTTCGTATGTTTGATCGGTTCAAAAACGATGCATTTCCCGTCATTCTTCCCTGCCGAGCTGTTTTCTCTTCCCATGATAGACAACAGCACTCCGGAGAAGAATGACAATACATTTACCGTTTTTGAATCCTAGCATGTTCTCCCGTTTCAGATGCTCCGCTATGCCTTCCTTGCCGCCATCGTGGCCTTGACCCATGGCCAGATGCAGCCCCAGTGCACATGCTCTGTCTACAATGGCTGTTTGGAGTCGGGCCCCTCCGTCGTGCAGGGATGTGCTGATAGGTTAGATTTCGGGAGTCCGCAATTTTTGTCGGTTTTTGTTGCGAGTGTCGCATTACCTGATTTTTAGTATTCTGTAAATAGTACAAGTGAACGCTATGGAAAGACACAGGACAAATGTCGGAGAAACGACGAAATTCAGGGAATTTAATGATGCGTTTGGACGAATAATAATGATTAGTATTATTGTGGTAAACGGAGTTGAAAACCAGCCTCTATTTGTTGACCATGAAACCTATTCAATATCATGGCTAATGGTCAGAGAAACAAAATAGCACCCAAATTTGAGAGTACACAGTCGTCAGTCAGATGGAGTGTGTGTACTCGGTATATCAAGTTCGTTGTCCACAATAATAGCTACGTTTACGAAAGGTAACGTACCCAGAAGCACTTTGGACAAGCACGGTTACGCGGTCCTGATAGCAGCCGGCCATACCGGTGGACTCCACCTAGCGTCATCGCTTGACGTGGCACCACCTTTACTTTCATTTGTGTCTTTGAGGTGCCAGAGTCACGCTGCCGCTTTCGGTGTATCGTATGCGGCTGCTCGCCAGTGTGTCATGGCGCATATGGGGCAGATCCAGCGTGCTGTAGCCTGCGGAAAGGCCGCCTTCGGACAAGTGTTCGTTGATTTAATGTACATAGTAGGGGTTCTAATTCGGTAGTAAAGGGCATTTCTCATTGGTTTAATGCCCCCGAAGCGGTTGTCTCTACTAGAGTTGTCTAGACGAAACCGATAGTATCGTCTAATAGCGAGTCATGTTTCATTCTTCGTGACGAAAGTGCCGACCGGTGTATTTCCAATGTAAATCATTCACGATAGTTTCGTTTATGCACTCTATCACGATAGTATCGGTCGTATGCGATAGTTTCGTGTAGAGAAGGGGAAATGCGCTGACCGATCCCGTTGGAAGAGAGGAAGAAAATGAAGGGCGCAATGCAAAATATTCCAACTCGAAACTATCGTGTTAGACCATACTATCGGCTAAATCATTCCATTGGAGAACGACCGGTTTGCACTTTCGTACGAAACACGAATTATTCTGTTTTCTGTCCGATAGTCTCGTCTATCGGTTTCGTTCGGACAACTCTAGTCTCTACGTTCGGTAGACAACCGCTCCGAATGGATTAGACGAATGAGAAATGCACTTCACTACCGAATTAGAACCCATAGTACATGGGGCTTCTAATTCGGTAGTAAATTGTTCGTATAATCCACTCGGAGCGGCTGTATATCGAACGTAGAAACAAGCGCTACGCGGAGATTAGACGAATGAGAAATGCACTTTATTACCGTTAAGAATCCCTAATCTGCAGATGTGCAAGCCGTGCTGGAGCCACGGTGCCTCGTCGCACGCCTGAGACACTGCAGTTGGCTGCCGTCAGAGAAGCACAAGGAATGATGTCTCGCTCAGGAATTACGATGTCCCAGGTCTCCTCCCTAGTGCAGGTTTGCATTTTACAATTACGATTTATCATCAGGGTTCACAATGTAACATGTGAACCAGGGTTGACAGAATGACTAAAATAGTTCATTCCGTCTCTCTGTGCTCTCCAACCGCACGATGGAGAGAACAGAGATATTATTTTAGTCATTATGCCTTGGTTGGACGGGAGCGGGGTTTGAACCCGGACTGTAAGAATGATATGTGGCGCATTAGACCACTGAGCCATCACGATAAGGTGTATTGCAGGCGGCTCAGCCTGGAATCGCGTGCCTGCGACGTTGTGGACAGCAGAATAGATGTGCGAAGCTCAATTGTGGTCTGGCCCTTCCATCCGACAATATCATCGTAGCGACTGCCAAGAGCTGCGCACTCCAGGCAGGATTCGCTTATCAATAGGGAAATGGCGACTGTCAATATAGCCACTAGGGCTTCTAAATCGGCTGTCAAATTCATTTCTGATTCTTCCATTCTCCGCCGAGTGATTTCTTTATGGCTCATAGAGACGACCGCTCCGCGGAGAATGGAAGAATCAGAAATGATTTTGACTACCGATTTAGAAACCCTACAGTTAGTAGTCTCAAAGTCTTGCTTGATAAGAGACGTCACTTCAGGCGGGACTCACAACAGCGGTTGCTCGCGAGGTTTGCAACTGTTTTGTCCACGCGGGCGCACGCCAACTCGCTCCTTTCTGCCCACGTATTGTCATCTCGTAAAGATAATGCAGCAAAATAAAGCTATTTATCACGATCGTCGACTGTTTGACAACTTGACGAAAGTATGGGGGGTATGATTCAATGTTTCTATTTGGGTTTCTTAATCGGTAGAAAACATTTCTCACTCATCAAATTTCTGCTGAGCCGCAGTTGTCTCTTTGTGTCGACAGACAACCACTCCGAGAGAATTAGACAAATGAGAAATGTACTTTACTACCCATTTAGATACCCTAGTTATTATATATTTGTAAATATCTTTGCGCTCAGTCAGCGTGCCTGGCTCTTCGCGAAAGAAACGAACAGAAAAAGATGATTTCTCTGTGAAACATAACTCATAAAATAGTAAACTGCCGACTATATCCATCGCCCCTTGATTCATTATTTAATTTACATAATTCTGATACTACAGAGCGTGTGTACCTTTGACGAACGAACCTTGCTATTGTTATGTGTGCTAGAGCAAGCTTTTTTTGGAAAATAAGTGCTTCATTTGTCGTCTCTACTCTTCAGCTAGCAGTTGTCTTTGATAGTGATGTACAACCGCTATCCGAAGAGTAGAGACGACAAATGATGCACTTATTTTTCTAAAAGCGTTCCTTAATGTGTACAAATTGTACAATGCTACAAACTGTAAATTGTACAATGTACAGTTACATTGCTACAGCATTTATGTTTGGGTCTCTTCGATCGTTTTAGCAAGACGCCTATGTACATTCGTAGTACGGGTGGCAGAATGATCGAGAGAGTGCATTCCTTCTCTCTGTGATCCGGCGCAAAGATACGACCGCAAGATGGAGGGCACAGAGAGACCGAATGCACTCGAATATTTTGCATGCCAGCACGACCCCAACTGCTGATTTCGAAACTCTACACGTAACGTCTTTGATTTGCGCCCTTTTTGTGGTCTCTCTTTCTATTCGGAATGTGCGTTTCTAGGAGTTTTTTGTGATGACTTCCCTAAGCAATAAAAACAAGCAACAGAGCAATTATGGCCGATTATTCTCCCATATGAACACACACCCACAATATTGTAGCAGTGTGCATAAAGACGCATTTAGCCCAAGGGTCGAGGATTGGCGTTCACGAAAATTCTAAATGTATAATAGTTAAGACCATGAAACTTGCTGGGTGAATGTACCCCTAGTGAATGTAAGTGCACAAAGGAGTGATAACCGGGCCCGGTCCAAATTCGCGGCTCCGAACTCGGAATATATTGAAAGTTTGAATGATCATAACTTTGGTCAAAATGAAGCAATCGTCCTGGCAGACCCATATTTTGATTTTTTTCATAATTATTCAGGAAATTTTTGGTGACCGCCTATTCTCGACCATTGAACAAATACGTCTTAATGCACACTGCACAATATTGTGGGTGTGTGTTCTTATGGGAGAGTACTCGGCCATAATTGCTCTGTTGCTTGTTTTTATTGCTTAGAGAAGTCATCACAAGAAACACCCAGATACGCACATTCCGGTTAGAAAGGGAGACCACAAAAGTATACAAAACGAAAGCGTTACGACCGGACCAAAATGTGTATTTCAGCCGTGACGACAAATATCTTTGATAGTACCGCGCCCCAAGCAGGGGTCAATCGAAGAACTCGGCTTTTACATTATATATAGGAAACTGTAGTGTCTGTCTGTGAGTGAGTCTAACCGAAACACTTAATAACACTTCATAACTCCCTATGTGGCAGGAATCACGAAAAAGTAGCCATTCTCACTTTGGTCAGGATTCTGCACCATTACCGGAAGTGATACCAGGAAAGAAAGGACCGGAGAGATCGTGATCACAAGTGCACAAAAACCAGGTGCAGAAATTCGGAGTTTTGGGCAAATGCACCAAGCCCGTGTAAAGTTCGGTAGAATCGGAATCTCGTCGGGAAGCGGAGATACGTGCGGGCTTCTGATTTAGATTAAATATGGTCCCCGAGTCTGACATACTCCTCACATACAATAACAAGAAAGGAATCTGGGAGGAACAAGGCCCACTGCGCAAGGTTGATGCACGGCCACAAAAAGCGAACTCTGTCTTTGTGGCCTTGTGCAGGAATGGCACGTTCAGCGCCTCTCAAAACTAACGGTCGAGACATGATAGGACGGGGTGGGGCGCATGTAACACAAATCTACAACGTGTTTAGTGCCTATGGACAACCTGATGCGAAATGAATCTCCATCATATTTATCTGTGATGGATACATTTTCCATGACCTCCTAAGAATGCATTCAACCAAGTACAGTAAACGCCAATGAATCAGCAACAACCATTCACATAAACATGCAGACTAGCGTATGCGGTTAAAGAAGCCGTCCGGGGAGATTCCTCTCGGGGAAATCAATACTCTCCGTCTATTCATTCATTCCCGCTCCCTCACTTCTCACCGGTCGACTTCTTTAAACCATAAACATGCAGACTGGTGGAGGGGTGTAATTATTGAATGCGTAAGATCATTCCCATTCATGTCTGCATTCTATTTACATTTAACAACGGTTTTATTCTATGAGACGCCCACTCATATTCACATATGACGATTCACTCCGGACAATGAGCGATGACTGCGAAATGTGCTGTTGTGCTCAATATCCGATAACAGTGTCGCATATAAGTGCGGACGAATCATTCCTCACAACGGACTAAAGGGCATCGCGCCATAACTACTCGATGACATCAAATGAGTCCTCAAACGAATCTTTTCGCGGTTCAGATATCATTAATTCGTTAAGTTGTCTTACGCACCACCATCCATCATCACTCAGCATTTTTTCAATTTCAAATTGCGTTATTTCTTATTGCGCATTTACGTTAGACTGATTATGATGTTATGCTAGGCAACTTAACCGATGATATTTTTTTATTTTTTCACCTCAAGCTAGGGCGGCACCAGGTGGCAAACTTTCGAATTAAGTTCTGATTTTTTTCCTGAAAGAAGGAATGACCACCCCAATGAACGTCATGTCTCGGTGTCGTCTGAAAAAATTTCGCAATCGTTTTACAGGCAATTTCGTCATGAATATGGTGTTTGATGAATCGATCATAACTCGCTTCAAAGTCATCGAAGAGGGCTGGAAAAGAGTTCATTCTGCAGCAAATTTTTTTCTGATCATTTTACCTCGGGGGTGCAAGACCGTATCTGTGACGGAAACTGAGATAATGCATGTCTGCCTCGAAAAATCGACAATTTCATCAACTTTTTGGACGAACAAATCGGGTTGCTACCCGCTATATGAAAGCAGGAGCAATTCTACATAACATATATTTTTACGAAAGAAATTATCTGATACATTTTTGGGAAATTGAGATGAAAGTTATCTGATTACCCCAATTTTGGGTGCAGAACTGGTTTATTCCATCGAAACTTGGCTCTATTCTCAAACGTGACAATACAATCGATGCATCGGTGTAGATGTTAAAACACGTTCTCTGTAAGACCGGAGGTGTGGGTGGCACAGAACTTCAAATATTTTTTCCGGGCCTGAAACTTTCAGGGTATCATCCCCAAGGGTGGGATACAATTTTAAACTTTAAATTTTACCCATATGTTGCATAATCATTCTAAAGAGAATCAAAAGTTATGTTTAAAACCAAGTTTCGGTCCAGATTGGACAACGTATATGGCTAGGACGTCGATAAAACTGAGTTGAAGCGCGCTTCTCCTCAAATATCTCGAGTAAATGGAAAAACACCTCTCGCCATTTTTTGATATATGATGGCCCTGGACCTAATCAACAACCTTGATAAGTTAAAACAGGAATTTTCCTACTCCATCATAAAGACATTTTCAAAAATGTTAGTGGTCGAGACCCCTTTTGAAGGCGCTGGTTCGAATACCGCAGATTTCAAACGTCTTTTGCAC
>JACMIF010004953.1:0-11409 GCA_014805445.1 Diplogasteroides magnus | reverse complement strand
CTAAACAACCAAATTGCTTAGACAACTAGGAGATACATGGATATTTGTTCTACATTTTACTCACGAATATCATCGATCTGTCGCTTGTCACTTCGCTTGAACCTGGGGAATGCTGAAAAATATTCAATCTCAATGCTTCACAACTTGTGAATATTAGCCTTTTCGCTGTAGTTTTGGTAGATTTGTTTCACTTGTCACTTGCGTGGCGCAGTCGGTTAAGCGCCCGACTGCCGCTCGAAGGGTCACGAGTTCGACCCCCGCAGGTGGCAGTTCCACCCAAACCAGGGGGGTTAAGAAATTCTGGTAGCGGTTAGCCGCGAAAGGTTGCGGACTAGTCTGTAAAATGAATTGCTAGCCTAAGGTTCCACTACGGCTGGCCTCAACAGCTGATGGCCGAGGTGAACACCTCGAATGCCTAATAACTTTACTTTACTTTACTTTTAGATTTGTTTCTGTAAGCTAATATTGATATCCACAATCGTTGCTGTGATATGTATATAATAGGTACATAGTGTCTCTGTAAACGTCTGCATTTTCAAACACACCACAGCCAAATTGCTTAGACAACTAGGAGATACATGGATTTTTGTTCTACATTTTACTCACGAATGTCGTCGATCTGTCGCTTGTCACTTCGCTTGTACCTGGGGAATGCTGAAAAATATTCAATCTCAATGCTTCACAACTTGTGAATATTAGCCTTTTCGCTGTGGTTTTGGTAGATTTGTTTCTATAAGCTAATATTTATATCCACAATCATTGCTGTGATATGTATATAATAGGTACATAGTGTCTCTGTAAACGTCTGCATTTTCAAACACACCACAGCCAAATTGCTTAGACAACTAGGAGATACATGGATATTTGTTCTACATTTTACTCACGAATATCATCGATCTGTCGCTTGACGCTTCGCTTGCCTAAGAGGCCGCCGAGCATTCCACTTCCCGCTGCAGCGCCTAAATTCTTCAATATTAACATTTTTCTTTGGCCTTAGACGCAGGCCGAGATGAAATACTTAGAAAATACTTCACCTTTACCATTTATATATTTGCTTTACATTAATTATGCTAAAATATTACCTCCTCTCGCTGCCGGTGCGCCTCCGCCAAGAGCGCTTCCAATAGCATTGAGTATGCCTCCAGCAATACCCAGTCCATTTACTCCAGTGGTGCTGCTCCCATTCCTCCCATTTCTCCTACAGTTCCTCCTCCCTTCCTCATCTGCCCAAAGACCTCGGACGAAGCAACGAGAAAGAACAGTAGAAGTGCCTTGAACATGACGATTGAACTAGATACCAACAACCAGCGCACAACTTCACTTATATAGGCGACTCACAGAATTGAATTCATGCGAAAGAATCGCTCCAGTCTTGTTTTTACAATTCTCTCTGTGTTTATGGGAAAACGCAATGAATTGATCAGTGCCACATTAAAGGGGAATTGGAGTTGAGAGAAAAAAGATGAAGTTAAAAGAACAATGTACTTCATTCACAAGGTGAAAGGGACAATAAAGCTGCTGAAAGGGGAGAAGGCTAAAGTGATTATTTTCCATGAATTAAATCCTATGATTTGGCTATATAAATGAAGTTGTGCCCTGGTTGTTGGTAGTTCAATTAATCATGTTCAAGGCACTTCCACTGTTCTTTCTCGTTGCTTCGTCCGTGATCCTTGGACAAATGAGGATGGGAGGAGCAGCTGTAGGAGGAATGGGAGCAGCACCAGGTGGAGTAAATGGACTGGGTATTGCTGGAGGCATACTCAATGCTATTGGAAGCGCTCTTGGCGGAGGCGTACCAGCAGGGAGGGGAGGTAATATTTTGGCATAATTCATGTAAAGCAAATATAATAATGGTAAAGGTGAAGCATTTTCTAAGTACTTCATCTCGTCCTGCGGCTAAGGCCAAAGAAAAATGTTAATATTGAAGAATTTAGGCGCTGCAGCGGGAGGTGGTATGCTCGGCGGCCTCTTAGGCAAACGAAATGTCAAGCGACAGGCTCCTGAACCAATCGGAAGTGAATAAAATTTAATGCACAGAACCCGTCTAAGCAATTGGACTGTTATGATGTGTTCGAAAACATATGCGTTTATTGAAACACTACATGAATGCGAATCAAAGACTAAAGACATCAATAACTTCATACAGAAAAACTGTCAAACCCGCATCAAATATAATATGTATATTGAATAAAATGGAACTGTTTTAGTGTGGCTTTGGTAGATGTTTCTGCGATTGTGAAGTATTGTGATAGAACAATTTTCAGCATTCCCCGAGAAGCGAAGCATCGGTTTCGATTTCAAGCGACAAGTTCCTGAACCAATCGGAAGTGAGTAAAATTTAATGCACAGAACCCGTCTTAGCAATTTGACTGTTATGATGTTCGAAAACATATGCGTTTATTGAAACACTACATGAATGCGAATCAAAGACTGAAGACATCAATAATTTCATACAGAAAAACTGTGAAACCCGCATCAAATACGTATATTGAAAAATGAACTGTGTTACTGTGACTTTGGCAGATGTTTCTGTGAGTGGATTGTGATAGAACAATTTTCAGCATTCCCGACAAGAAATGAACCGCTGCTGCGCGTAAGTGATCGAAGGTGAGTTCATATCCCATTTTACAATGAAATTAAAAGCAAATATTCCTCGTTCTAACCCTAGCAATGCATTTTCTGAAACCGCTGTGAGCTCAATGTTTCATTTTCAGAACCACCATCGCATCTAGGTCCGTGATTTTCCCTGATGTGAATTTGTGTATATCATTATTTATTGAATTGATGACGTGCATAAAAGTATGTTGACAATCATACAACTTTCACGGCTTTCAATGTGAGAAATGGGCATTCAACGTTCACTACAGATAAAAATGGATATTGTAAGCTTAGTTGATGTTCCCAAAAAAACCTCCATTAGCTCACGAATGTGCTCAAAAATGTCTCGTAATTATGTGGATTATGCGAGAAAATACCATTAGTCTTGAAGGAGCTGTGTCAACAACAGAAATATAATGGTTGTTTTGCTTTTCCTTTGTGGAAGTTCTGAGAACCTCGCAGATTTTAGGAATGTTTCTCCGATTTTATATAGCAAATGAAAGTTCGCGATTCGCTGATAGACGAGGAATCTTTAATTAGGGAATGGGGAAAGGTTCCGGCTAGGCGTTAATATCCAGCAATGTTTCTCCTTGTCTGCGTCGTGGGCTTTGATCTCTCTTCTCACATTCACCATAAAACAGGAGAAAAAATCGCCAAGAAATACAGATGTGTCCGAAAAGAAGAGATGAAAACTGTGTGTGCTCCTTTGTAACTTGCATGATGATTCAACAAAACAATTGCATTATGCTTTATTGCCATGGAGTGTAAAATGGGATTAGAGTATTTTAGCAATTCGCTTCATCAAATTGATTCTTTACCCGAGTGCATCTTTAGTTGGTTCTAAATCTCTCTTTTCTTCTCCTTCCTCATTCTCTTCTTCTCTCTTTCCTTTTCCTTCTTCTCCTTTCTGTTCTCCTTTTCGCTGTTTCATCTTTTCCATTTTCTTCCTCTCGTCTTCTTTCTTCTTCTTCCATTCGTTCATCTCCTTCTCTTCTCTCTCCATATCTTTCTTGCTGTCTTCCAGCTCGACTCGGCTAAAAAAATGTAATAAAGATCAATATTACGGTATTAAATGAGTTAATATAATTATTATTTTCATGAAATAAATTACTATTCTCACCGTTCCTCACACATCATCGCCGCTTCAGCATCCACTTTGCCAAAGTAATACTTGAACTTCTCAAAGTCGTCGAGTGTGAGGCGAATCAAGGATGCCTGTAGTAATTCCCACTTACCCATTAAAATTAATTGATGACGTCACAATCGAGGAAACACACTTTAGATTGGGCACAGATTAAAATATTTGTACTTGCTGCAACAAGCATGTTACCTTTATTCCTATTCATTTTTTAATAAGTTTTTGGAACAGTAGAAAACGAACAAATCCTACGTAAGTCAGCAGTATCAGTCCATTTTCACGTGCGGATCGCAGATTTTCGAAGACAACGCCGCATTGGGAGCTGTACCACACCAAATTGGTCTCCACGAAGTAGAGTATCGCCTGAAAGGCGACTTTTCTGAATTGCGGCAACCCTTCGCAGGTGCTTTTCGCATGACAGTTTTTACCCAGCACTGAATAAACAACAGCTCAAAATGAACATCTATGGGAGATCATGCTTACCGCAACGCACGAGGCAAAGCGTCGCGGTTGACTGTTCAATTCCAAACCTTGGGGCCGTCCAGGTGTCGACTAGCGGCGATTGCTCTGCTTCCATTGTAGCAGCTCATCGAGTTGAAGTTTGTAATCGCGGCCAGAAAGAACTCCAGCTGTGCTGCTGTGCACTCCTAAAATTTTGAATTTTTTAAATTTTTTTTTACCTATTGATTTTTTAGAATCGTTAAAACCGTTTAAAATACAGTATTGAGGCAGCAGCGAACTTATATAATTTCACAAATGACGGTAGCATTGTTTTATATAGATTTTCATCTTGCTACCTCAACATAGAACACCTCTGAATTTTTAGCCTTCGAGAACATTTCGTGTAGAAACTTCGAAAAATGCGCGACGTAGTTCCGATTGATCTCGAACACCTGAACAATTTTATTTACATATTTTTAACTGTTTATTTTCATTTTAAGTGGAACTTATTGCTGAATTTCAAACCTTTTCTTCGCACATGAGAATTGCATCATTTACGTGCCTGCAATGTATTCAATTTTCGCCATAGAAGTATTTCTGGGAAAAACGCCTTCGAACGCCTTCGAACGCCTACGCGCGTCGTGGTTGCGTTGCGGTTTCGGTGTTGCGTGTCTTACCGTAAGCACTCTCCGAGTGGCAGGAACAGCGCGCAGTCCATGTGGAAGACGGTGCTGTCTTCAAAGTGCGCGCCGTTTCGAGTGGTTGTGACGACCCACAGGTCCTTGCACCAGGGATTCAGGTAGAACTCAGTCATCACGCGCTGAAATAGAGTGGCTAGGAAGAGTGTTGTGTTTCTAAATCGGTTTTCAATTCTGTTTTCCACAATAATAAATAGCCAAAACACACGCGTACATTACAAATGACTTTGCCCTCAGGATGGAATGCCGTGGTCAACATCGCCTCGAACATCCATTCCTCCGTCGCGTCATCTCTCTCGATCGTGCTTGAAATATTCATTGTTTAAAGCGAACCTGGAATTGACCGTGACGCGTCGGCCCATGCGTCGCGGTTGATAACTCACAATTTCAAGTCGTCGTTTTCGCCCAGCGTTCTCTCCATTTTCAGGCGAAATTCTCGGTTGCGAATCTGAACTGCCGTTCATTTTACGATATTATGCATCCACGCTTGACTGTAATGTCTACCATAGTACGCTCGTTGCATTTTTAACCTACTGTCTCTCTCATTTTTACATGTTTTTCCTCGTTTCTTTGACCGTCCTTGAATATTGATATGTTTCAACTGTGAGACGTTTAGAGTAACATTTAGTTTGGATGCAATTTAGCAAAGGAAACTATTAAGCCAAATATGCTAAAATGCTAGATAATGAGAAATCATTTTTGAATTTCTTCGGGCAACTCTGTCAACGATTTACTGCACCTTGAAGTGCTTCACTTTGTAGAGTGTGGAAGTCCTGAGCCGAAATCTGCAGGCAACCTGAATTTTTCGATTTTTTTATTGATTTATCGATTTCCAACTACCGTATTCGACGTTCCGTCTTCAACGTGGTTCGCGCGAAATTCAGTCGGTCTGGGCCTGAGGCAAGAGATTTGTCACATGGTTTAAGTGAATGATTGTACATGAATAGATTTCAACTGTTGTAGGGAAAGTTTTCACAGACAGTGTCTATTACAGAGATATGTATGATTTTTTAATGCATCGCCCCGCTTTCGTATGATAATAATTGTCAAACCTACGCATGCCATCTACCTCATACTCTATGTCTAGCAATGCTGAGTCGTTTGGTAGAAAAAAGAACGTTGACTAACCATGGATCTCCGACCTTGAGCATCCACGTGCGCATTGTGGCTGAAAAAATGCAAACTTTTTAGAGTTTTTCGTTAAAATAATTAATACTATAATGCTTTATTCCATTTCCCACTATCTTTGTATAGTTATATTAATAGAAAATCACCTTGAGAGGACGACGACAACAAGAAGGAGGGAGAAGGGAATGAAGAAGCGACGGCCGCACGGAACGGGAGGCTGGGGAGAGAATGAGGAGTGGGAAGAGGCAATGGATCTGTTGAGACCTTGAATCGCCTCAAAATACACTCTTTTCCCTAATTTATTCCGAAGGGTTGTCTCTCGCAAGAATTAGAGAAAAGAATGCACATATTCTCATTATTGTGGCCCACAAAAGAAATTTTTCACCTCAATTTCAGCTAAATTCAGCTCGTGCATTTATGGAACCTAGCAATAGCACACGCATTAGCTGTTCCGAACCGAGTACCTGAATTAGCTATTATAGAATACTTTTGCGTGCACAATGTACACGCACATGTGGCGATATGGCCGAGCGGTCCAAGGCGCTGGTTTAAGGCTCCTGTCTCTTCGGAGGCGTGGGTTCGAATCGCACTCTCGTCAGAAGTTTTGCCCAATTTTAGCATACACTAAGATGTCGAACAGCATCTGCATCACACTCCAATACAGCTCTGCAGCCGTAGCATGGAGCTACAACTAAAACAAGTTCTCCTCAATTGAAAATCAAGTGCACGACGTCGTGAATTCGTTTTTTATTATCTTCTCCGATCAGTTTTCTTTTTCAAGTGACATACAAGCGTTCGGAGAAACAATTCGAGAGAACGAAGGTACTTCGATGCGCGATTCATGATCTCCAATAAAGTAAAATCACCCATAACCACCTCAAATTCAGTGAACCCATCGATTAATGGGGCTTGAGAAATGACTGATATTTTCTACTGAAGCTTGTGTGTTAGGACGCTCCTCAAAATGACTCATTTCGGGAGTCATCGTCACCATATTTATTCTTTCATCACTAATTTTATACACTGTTTCTTCACTTCTCGGCTGTTCAGTCAGTCGGCTCACTGCTGCAATTGAAGTTCAACTTTCGTCTATCTATGATTCAAAAGTGTTCCCATCATTTTCTGTGTTGGCTGCATCGTTGCCCCCTGAATAATTCAAGCTCATTCTTTTGCATGATTCTTGATTCAGCACTTTTCTCATCATAAAAATTATTAGAGTTGACAGTTTGAATATTTTTTTGTTTATGTTTCAAGGCTACTACTTACTTGAAGATATACTTTATGTGATACATAACTCGTGAAGTGTCAAACTGCCAACTATTATGCTCAATTTTCTCAGCCCCTTCAATCTGCTGTATCTTTCCCTACACATATGTCCTTTCCAATTGTAGCAAGGCATACACAAATGTAACATCTGCCTGTCATTCCTCTCCACACATTCATCCATTTTTTCCAAGGGAAAATGCCGCTTTTCTCGCTATTGGGGGAACAACATGTGTGCCCAGACTAATAGGAGGCTACCAAGGTTGGCTGAATGACTAAAAATTGTACATTCCATCTCTCTCTGCTCTCCATCGTGCGGTCGTCCCTATGCGCAAGACACGACCGCACGATGGAGAGCACCGAGAGATGGAATGCACTATTTTAGTCATTCTGCCAACCCTGATAGAGACGTTTTTGCGCCATTCGTTTCTCGATGATTCATTCCTCTCTTTAGTGGGTGGGTATCGTTTCGCCCCTGTCCCTAATCTGGGATAGTGGGAGGCGATAGGGAACGGAGGCTGCATCTTGCGGTGATTGCTCGTAATAGGGCCTCTAAATTGGCAGTAAAGTGAATTGATATTAGTTCATTCCACTCGGAGCTGTTGTCTATCATACGTAGATCCGACAAACCTTTCTTACTTTCTCACAATCGAAATTGTGATCAAAATTGCCTCCAAATTGCTTCATTCAAATCGATGCTCTCTCGCCTTCTACCAAAGTTGAAAACACCACTTTTTTTATTATTTTCTTCACGCGGAAAAAGAATTTCATTTCTTTCTCTTCGTTATGTCATTACTCATATTCAATCACAATTCCCTTGCACTCATCTATAGGTTTCTCTTACGAAAGCAATCAGTGCATTTGTCATTCGTCCAACCTCCGCGTAGATGTTGTCTATAGCATGAAGATACAACCACTCCGCGGAGTTGGGACGAATGACAAATGCACTGATTGCTTTGATAAGATAACCCTACTCATCTCGCATTCAATTTTCACGCTCAAAAATACTAATTCCTTGCATTTGTTATATGGCCGATTGTTTACCTGAAATTATTCTCAGATACCAGTCTTACACACCGGAAAAGATGGAAATGAGCTTCCCTGAATGAAACCAAACTGACTCCTCAACATTTTCGTCGAGATAATAGCGGCATGGATATTTTTATTCGTTTATCCAATATTGAAAAGAAGATATTGCAACAGTAACATAATATTTCCTTTCCAGATCCTATATATAGCAGATCTGCGATTTCTGTGATAATGGTTTTTGCAAGATATTCGCACTGATCTATTCATCCATAATGAGGGTGGGGTTTTTCTACAACATCTCTCAGATGTTTTCACATTGCAAGGCAGTGGAGTTATCTACCTCGTGATTTTCTGCATCTTCTGGATTTTGAGAAAACGGTACAATAAAGTTTATGGTTATGACTATTATGCATCCTAACCGAGCTGTTATTCCTAGTACGCGTCTTACACTTGGATGCCACCTTGGTGTATCATTTTTACGTGCTGCTTTGTCGTTGCGGATAAGTTTCAACTGGGAGATAAAAAGATAAGGGCAACAGTTCAATTTTGGATGCATGGTAGTATGGATGAAATATTTGCTAAATCACGCATGTTGGTCGGAGTCGGATAAAACGTGACGATCGTACATGGTATAACAGTTCGATTAGGATGCATGATATTCACAATCAAGATTAAGCAAGAGTCATGACCTTTGCAGTTCTTCGTGCTCTATAAAGCCACTGACGTCGTATGGTGGAGGAAGTCGAGCTTCTACGCGCTACATCACGTCAAACCAGTTCGCGCATTTCCTAATCTCTTGCACGTTTTTGATCTTCGGCTATTCAACTACTAATGAAGCGTTCATTCACATGTTACGAAAAAAAAATCAAAATAGTTCCAACACTTTTTCGAAACACGTGAAGGAACGCTCCATTATAAATATTGTCTTCATTATTTAGACGGCGATTGATAAAACGTGTGGAATTGATATAAATTGTCCCTTGAAACATGGAATCAAAATCCAATTTCAGTTACATTCTTCTGTCGTTCATCCAAAGGATCAGTCGGATTCAAATGGCCTTACCACTTCAACATGTGAGTCAATTTTTTACTTTTTAAGCAAATGACTGTGAGGGCGTAAGAAGTGCGAGAGCAGTAATGTTCACAAAATCAATAACTATCTATAATAGATATGCAAATCAGTGAAACATAAAACGCTCTGCCTTTCCTGTACCATAATGATCATGGCATTCAGCTTACATTATTTTCACACTGCAAGTTCAGGGCTCTGAACATTATCCACTGGATTGGAACCTCATCATCAGCCCTATCAACTGTACTTCTCAACGTCGACAAGTTCATTAGTATCGTCTGTTCTTCAACAAATAAAGATTTACTGTTGCCTAAAGCGTACCACGATGAAGAAAGCTATGAAACGCAGAAAGAAGTGATAACATAACATCTCATGACATATCATGTGACCTTTAGGAACAGGATATGTTCCTTAAAGGGACCTTGTCACGATTTTTGAAGTTAGTCTCAAATGAAAGAGCGCCAAATTCTGAGCAGAAAACTTGTTTACACATATAGTTAGAAATCGCTAGTATTCGAGATATAGAGCATCAAAGGGTGCTCCCAGCCCCCAGGCTACTGCGTTTAGCGGGGGATAAACGCCGTAGCCAGGGGCTGGGGGCAAACTTTGGCGCGCTGTATCTCGAATACGAGCGATTTCTGAGTATATGTGTAAACAAGTTTTCTGTTCAGAATTTTGCGCTCTTCAATCTGAGACGAACTTCAAAAATCGTGACATGGTCCCTTTAAGCTGAGCCCCATGACGATGCCTTTCCGCGAGGTAAAGACATTTTCGAACGAAGTGCCAGTTAGTTACATATAGAACAACCTGCATGAAAGGCATTCTCTATTTTCTGACTTTATTCAGGTTGACTTTTATCACGTGCTAACCTGTTCAGTTTTCTTCGATCTCAAAGCTCTGCTTACTGATCCTCAACGTTATCGTAGACTACAACGCCCAGAAGATATAGCTAGAAGGACTAAAACAGCCCAACCAATGCTTGGTTGAAGTGACTGGACTGTGTTTATCTAGTGAGATGGAATAAGCGGAAGAAACATTGATACATATTATTGGATTAACACGCGTTACAGGTAAGCACCAAACAGATTGACCCTGCCCCGGAACAAAAAAGTCAAGATCGTTTTACTGACCCAAAATGTTGTGTGGGAGGTACCCCCGGGGAAGTGTATTCACATGCACAATAGATTTGGTCCACAATCCCTATGGTTCGCTGTGGCCACTTTGTCGAATTCTATGCCAAGATGGTTTTGGAAGCATATGTTCAGAAAATCATATCTCGAGTTCTAGAGGAGTTTTCCGCAAGTTCTCGGCACTGTTCGAAAGCTCTCGTCTAGAGCTATAAAATTGAGATCTTGTACTCATCTCTATCTCTTTTGGAATGAAAATAGCGTCTAAAAGGACAAAAAGTCCGCACCAGTCTGTAGTATTCTGAATAGCGTGGTGAAAAATTTAATCATTATTGTATGTAATTAAATACTTTTATTTTATAGCCCATTTCAAGAGCTACAAAATCCACTCTGCCTTTTCCCCAAAATCATGCAAGTAAGCAATGCTCAAACCGAAAAACTGCAAAAATAGCGAAATTTGGCGAAATTAGTTATGTTTGACTGAATGCAACTCTTGAAAAACTTGGTTTCAAACAAACTTCCAACACAAAAGTTTCTACTATTGACTAGATATTTAAGATTTGGTGCTAAAATATAGAGATCACGTTGAGTCAAAAATTACCGAAATTCGGTATGGGTCTAGGTAGCATGTCGCATAATACGATAATGCTTCATTTGACCATAACTCCGCCAATTCTTAACATTTTTCAGTCTGCTTTTTTCCATTCGATTTGTCATGAAAAGCTATTTCAGGATCTTCCTTTAGCGTCCGGTTCAGTAACTGAATACGTATGTCAGCATTGAAAAGGTAAAGTATACTTGCTGGCAATGAGCATTCAACTGGCCTTTCCGAAAACAATATCTCAAAGCATACGGCGCAAAACATTCTATCGGATTCTCCGTTCAATTCTCAAGAAAATGATATGTTTACATTGT
>JACMIF010004952.1:0-11411 GCA_014805445.1 Diplogasteroides magnus | reverse complement strand
AAATACTTGAGAAAAACCGCCGGCTTGAGAAAAACCACTTGAGAGAAATTCGCATATTCAGGCACTCACCGCCTCTTTGTGACTATACCAGTGAACCTGACAAAAATCCTGTAGAAAATCCCAAACATGGCATATCATCACTAAAATTTCGGAAAAGTGAGACTAATACGACCATAACTCGGTTGAAAGTTGATTTCAGAAGCTCAGGTTGGCGCCAAAAATTATCTCAAAAAATAATCTTCAATATTTGATACCAAAAGTCATAGGTCATCGGTAGTGGTTTTTGGGTATTTTTGGGACATTCAGACCCCCACCGCCTCTATATGCCTGCTTCAGTGAACTCGGCAAAAATATTGTGCAAGGTACTACTTTAGTACTATCCAATGCCGGTATGCTTGACCCTTGATGAAGCCTGCATCTTGCTGTACAAAATCCGAAACATGCCATTTCGTCACATTTTCGCATCCATGCTTGAATTCACATAAGTCCACTTTTCTCAAACAGCGGTAGATGTATTTTTTTCGTTTGCATATCGTTCGAATCCTCTCCTCGAGCTGCTTCTTTCTGCTTGGTTCCCATCCTCGGGAAATCACTCTATAATCATCTACAAGACGAACTGCTAAAATCGAAAGTTAGCTGTAAAATACGAAAGTCTCGAAAATAAATTAGGTGAAACAAAGCGTCATGAGATGGCCCACAAGACCTGCGTGATGAAAAAAACCAGATCGAAAAATCTTCACTTTGAAGCCTTTTATGACGTCCGAAAGTTGCCGTATTCCAGCCGGAGGCGCGAAATGTGGCAACTTTGCCGCTTCCGTTCTCGAAGATGAGGCCGAATTGAGGTGTCATACTTCTCAGGGCTTCTAAGGGGCTCTAGTAGAGTGACATATTTTAATTTCAGGCAAATCAAAAATACTTTCGGGAATTTGGCCACAATCCGCTAAATTGTCTCGCCGCTTACGTGACCGGCCTCGTATGCCTATACGCAAGAATTGCCTGGAAGCGGCGTCTGATCTTTTGATATTAACATATCTACAGTGAAACTTTGCGTATTGCACGAAGTACGAAGATGTATTACTTCACTTCGAGTCATTGAGTATTACGCGACAGCACTTTTGAACTGCCCAAATCGGATCTGTGCCATTACGTTTAGACGTTATGTACTTCTGGTATTTAAGACTGCATCAACCTCCACAATCTCATGAACACTAGGGTTTCTTAATGAAGAGTAAAGTGCATTTCTCATTCGTCTAATCCACTTGGAGCTCTTGTATTTCGTACATGGAGGCGACCGCCGAGCGGAAATTAGACGAATGATAAATGCACTTTACAACCGTTTTAGAAACCCTAATAAACACCTTAGTCCGCGTAACGAAGATGCGGTAGCTTGAGGAGGTTGTGAACTTTTGCATTCCCGTGAAAAGTGGTCTCCGATGTAAAGCAATTTCGTCAAGATCATTTCCTCTGAAGTGCAGTCCTATTCTCAATAGAGACATGAGAACACGCGAGAATTAGAGTACAATGGCGTAAAAATGAACAAGCGAAGTAATGTGATCGCGGCGATCGCATTACAGCTTTCCTGTGATGTTCGTTTCACGCGCACTTTCGATCATTCGTAAAGTCTGCGTTTTAGCACGTTTTTGCTTAAGGAACTGTTTTATTTGTTTTCTTAATCAAAGTTTTTAATTTTTTCAAATTATAGTTACCTGACTCCCAGAGAGTCATCATCATATTAGTGTGGACAAAGTAAGCACGTACATAAGGAAGACTTCCTTCATTCTTGGCTATTTTACTAAGAATACGTCTTTTGACGATGGGGACACATGCAGGAATTTTCTCATGTAATTTCTGATGCTCGCCGGAGGGGTTTCGTGAGAAGAAAATATACCATGATTTGTTGCACGAGTTGCGCACATGCTTCAGGTATTTGTATCTTCTCTGTTAGGCTTGTTGGGCTGTTTAAAATCCTGGGTTTCTCCAACGCGTTTATGAGATCACATCGCTTAAAAATAACCCCAGTTTCTCGCGACATTTCATTTTGGTATTTGAACAGATACATTTCAATGTGCGTTTGACGTGCCGTCAGGGTTACGTAAGTAGTCCTAATAGTAGCGGGTCTTACCGGTGGGCCCCACCTAGCGTTATCGCTTGACCTGGTAGCACCTTTACCTTTACCTTTTGAAGTGACGGCAGCTGATGGTGCAACTGATGGCGGATTGGATCTCATTACTATTGTGGATGTTCGAGCTGTCTCTTCTGGTCGCTTCACTAATATTCGTCCTCCTGATGTTTCGAGAAATAGCAGTTGCTAATGTTTTGCATTACAATTACAGGTGTGTTTTTATGTAGCTAGCCAAATATCTTTATAAACGATAGTATGTTATCAACCACGCCTAACAAAAAATAATATTTCAGGCTTTTACTAGTGCTCATAATCATTAGTGAGACTCCTTTTGCATGTATCTCTCGATCGATAATCATTATCTCCAGAGCTTTCATTTACGGCGAACAAGCGCTGCCTTTTCAGGTAAGGAATAGGCATCCCATTGTACTAGCCGTTCCATATTAGGTGCTAGAAATTAAATCTAATGTAATTAATATTTTTTGCATAGCACTTGCAGAGCACCATACTGATCTTTACAACGTTTGGGAATCTACAACTCACAGTTTCCCTCTTGGCATTGTCGATCGAACGAGCCTTCGCTTTGTATGATGGCAAATATGAAAGCAAGAGCTCCAAGCTGAGCGGCAAGGTTTTACTCCCGGTTGGGCTGGTAAGTTTCGTGAGACGATAATTAACAAAAAAGGTTATTCGTGTTCATATCATGCAGTGTGAAATTCTTTTTGACATGTGAAGTTAGGAACAAATTATTTTCAGCTAATTCCATGCACAATAATCTTGGTGCTGAATGCAATTAATTTGCGTAAGTCCTTTACCAACATTTGTTTATTTTTAGTGAGTCGCATTAGGTTATTAGGGTTTTAAAAATGGGAGAATGATCGAATTCAAGAAATTTCACCAATTGTAAAGTGTTACTGTCGTACATCTTTGAATGATGCCCGCTTGGTGAGAAATTTGTTTAGAGAAGCATCTGTCATGCAATCATCATCAAATGCACATATTTCAGTGATTATAGACATGATGACTTTGGCATTCGTGATATTTGGCTGTCATCTCATCTCAGGAACGGCAAGTTTAATTTTAATCAATTATTTGTACAGTAAATCGATATGACAGTTGCGAATTTTATTTTAGAACTTCACATAACATTTATTTTTAAGATGGTTATTACTAATTTCCACGACGATTCACGTGAATTTATTAAGATCTCGGTCATCGTCTATCGTGCAAGCAAAGGCAAATTCGCACGCAGACACTCCCTCGGACTACAACTGAGCTCGAAATTCGCGTCGTTAACGAATATGCAGGTAAGACTTCCCGGCTTCATTTTCCGTGATATAATTTGACTGAGTTTTTCCATTTAGATATTCGACTAAAATTGACAGCAATCAAAAAAATTCAGGCTTCACGCTTGTACTTGCCGTGCGTTGCTAACGAGGTGGTGTGCTTCTCCATTCAAGTATGTTCTGCTGCCTCAACTGGGGGTTTTCATTCAGCGCCTCAACGTTCGTCACTAACGGTGAAAACAAAAAAATACATTCTTGTAAAAATGAATAGGCAATTTATGAATTCTCGGAAGTTTCTCCTTCTGATATGATTAGTGCTTGGTGAATTTATTCGGTCACAGTTTATTCGGTCTTGGACACTTCAGATGTGTCTTTTCGCCTATTCTCTTCTCTTCACTCCCTACCCATTAGGAACAGACCCGACTAAATTCAGTCACGCCTACGATGTGGTGAGAGATGGATAATTATTCGGAGTGGGTAAATTTGTCATTCTTCTCCGCAGAACGAATTTCTCACCCCAATAAGAAATCGCTCTGCGGAGATCATAATGACTAATTTACCAATTCAAACCTGAGAAAAGAAGATAAAGTTGCAAATTACGATTGCCTATTCAATTTATAATTAAATGCTTGAATGTTGTAAGTGACAAAATCTCTTTTTAATTAAAAAAGTAATAATGTCAATTTAAATTGTTCAGTTGATTGCCTACAGAGGCCTATTCGCTCCGTGCTATTTGAGTATACGTTTGAGAAGAACGAGGAGGTATATATATTTTCAATGCTAAAAATACTCTGATTTCGAAAGAATTTGCGTTTTATACTAAAATATGTTTTCAGAAATGCGTCAAATTCTGTGCAAATACGAAATGGGGACCCTGACCACCACTTTGAAGACCTCAAGAATGCTTGGAAATGATCACAATAAAATCACTTTGGCTGCTTCATAGTAGGGTGGTGTCGCTATCAGTAACATTAGTGCGATTTTCATTCGTCTAACCTCCGCGATGCGGCTGTCTATCATATGAGCGAGACAACAGCTGCGCGGAAATTATTCTAATGATAATTGATCACTAATAGTGATACCCTACTTCATAGATTATGGCAACATCGTTAAGCACACTGACGCAGATAAACATATGGTGTGTATAAAAGTGTGATTTTTATATGAAGACTTGCCATATTTGTTTACAGCCGATATCATATTAAGCAAATGTTTCTCCGTGTCACCTAAAATCAAAATGTTTATCAATCGATCCGGAGATAAACACTTCCCATCGAATCCCGCTCAACAATTTTGTAAAATCAAGCATGCATTGGAAGAAATTGCAAAATCCTCTGAGAACTTTCGCAGAGATAGTTGGAACGATTGAATCTTCGCCACTGAAAGTGAGTACAATCAATGACACGAATCATTACTGCATTTTATGTGAGGGGAAAGATAAGAGCCATCCACAAGTCAACACGTCCACCTCTCCTATCAATGGTATTTGTCCCCTTCGCAACCACAGTTCCTTCCACATTTTACCTAGTATTTGCTTTTTAGATGAAATGCGCATTTCTTATGTATATTAACCGCACAACAAAGTATTTTTCAGAATGGAACATTATAATGATGAATGCAAGTTGAAATTCGAAGCTGAAGGCAAAATTCGCTTGGAAGTACCATATGAACTTTCAGAATAGGCGTAATATTTACCGATCAAAATTAACAGAAATATAGTTTATTTTAAAGTTCATCGCATATTTGCAGATCATTCGAGGAAATGAAAGAGATTGGAGGCTTGATGTGGACTCTCAAGGTTAGTTAATAAATTATGCGACAAATTGGCCTTCCCCATGTTCGGGCAAAGAGAAATCAAACGCATTTATCTATTGAACTTTCTTACGAACCATATGTGCGACTGTCACGAGTAGGAACGTGTATTCATATATTAACATACATCTTCAACAGTGGAGGAGGAATGTATATTCCATGCGAAGAAGACCCAATAGTACATCCGACATGGCTCGAAGTCAGCTTTGAAAATCAAAAAAATAATAATGAGTTAAGCGAAATTCTTTAGGTGAACTACCGTCACTGGAATTTTCAACGAGAAAACCTGATTTCAATCGATGACTTGTTTAGAGCTCGAATTGAAGGAGAACGATGTTTCTACGTCCACGTAATTTTCAAAATCCGCGGCTCTTTCGGGGTCATACCGCGATTAATCTCAACATTCAGTGATCAACCATCGGCAGTGGCAGATCACTTCCTCCAAGTAATATGCGCACGCATGACTATGGCAAAGTTTAATATCGACAGGCATCGGATGGCAGCGTTGCTATTAACAAGTCATACTTAGCCCTCGCATCTCCGCTGTGCAAAAGAGCGTTCTATGAAAATGTCGAAGAAGAATTGCAAAATGTAGAAGGTAGATAGTTCAGATTATATTTTAAACTCAGGCTATAAGTGAACTACGCGTTCGACAGCTAAAAACAATGCTGAGGATACTCTACCCTCAGTGGCACCAAGTCAATGGCGGTAACTATATCGATGTCTTGGAAACAGCTCATAAACTTCAAGTTCCCAAGGTGCGCTGGGACTTTCAAAAGTCGCATTTCCAAGTTCAATATTTTTAAGCAACAATAAAGATATTCAGATAATGATAATTTGCGACAAATTTCTATCGAATTTGCTTGAAGAAGTATCCTACTACGAAAAAGCATACGGTGAATTTTGGTAGTCATAATCAATTATCATGCATTACAATTTTATAATTTTATTGACTACGTTCCTGATCAATTACGAGTAATACGGTCGACACAAAATTGCAAGAAGTATAATGCTCGCATGCTTGCGGAATTCGTGGTGATTGCTCATACGTATCCTCTTCCGAAGTTTCAGGTTAGATCATTCAAAGTCAACATAGTGTCATCAGTATTACTGACGGAACAGATCTGCACAAACTTAACTAGGTGACTATCAACGGCTAATGGCTCGTTCAAATCTCGATTCATTTCTCTTTCTTTCTCTTACGCCCGTTCATTTCCCACGCGAAAGAGAAGAGAAAGAGTAATGACATTTCGAAATTTGAATTCGCGCGTAAACCGTTTTTAAGCCTTAACTTGTTCGAATGGCTTTTCTAAGAAATATGAATAACAGTAAAGTTTCTCTACTCGATAAGAGCTACAACTTTGCTGTTGAGGATAAATCTCTGGAGCCAACGAGGAACGAGATAATGAGGAGAAAAGAAGGGTAGGGGAGGCTAAAGGTGAGAAGGGAGAGAGGAGGAGATAAGAGACAGCGAAGAGACAATATACATTCCTCCTCCGTTGGCTCCAGAGATTTGTCCTCAACAGCAATGTTGTAGCTCTCATCGAGTAGAGAAACTTTACTGTTTTGCACATTTATTAGAAAAACCATTCGCCCAAGTTATGGCGTAAAAACGGTTTGCGCGCGAATTCAGATTTCGAAATGTCATTTCTCTTTCTCTTCTCTTTCACGTGGAAAATGAACGGGTGAAAGAGAAGGAAAGAGAAATGAATCGAGATTTGAACGAGCCATAAGTGTTGCAAATTTCAGTCAATGTTGCCCAGATTTCTGAAGAAAACGCTGGCTATTTCTCCGTCTACAGATTTATATGCTGAGCGTACGCATTATCTTGCTGTCAAAAATGGTATTTACTCAATTTCAGCCCCTACGACAAGCATCGCAATGATCATGAACACAGAATCGTATAAGAAAAAGTATAGTGCTGACGCTGCTCGATATCTCTTCGAAATGATCCATTCTGAGTTAGTGACAATATACAATTTAGCAACGAGCAATGATCCTGAGCATTCTTCCATTTTTTTTCTCGAAAATACGGATAATTGCAGCCTGTCTGACGCCGATCCAAAGGCTTCCGAGGAAATTAGAACATCCTCCGGTGGTGCCAATTACTGCGTAATGGCCGTTCTTATCGAAAATGGACGTCCTACAAAGCAGTCTACACGCTTTGTTTCACCTCACTTTACAAATTACTGCTCATGTATTTAAAAATTAGATGATTCGTGCATTCCCACTTTTTAGGTCGACGGTGAAAACAACTTATTTTGCACGATTCACTGCAACCCTGACAATGTCTGCCGTTCTTGGCCCTGCACCGCCAAAGTGTCGCTATCTCTGAAACACCCTACCGATGAGAGTAAAACGTTGCATGCACAGTCAATCACCGCCACAGCCAGCTATCCCGACTCCCAAGATCCATTTGTGCTGCAGAAATTACTTAGTAGTGAAGAGATCACTAGTGGAGCTTTCACAAGCAGTGGGGCTCGCAATGGGATTGAGTATATTATAGTGGACGCTGTGATTGAGGTACCAATCTTTGAATAATCCAAGTGATAAATGCACTTCTTTTTCATAGGTAACGCACTCGCAAGGCGTTCTAACGCTTCAAACAGTAGCTGAATTGACTGATCAGTTGACAGCAACAGCCGACGTGTTGCTCGAAGTTGAAGGGAGGAAAGTAGCTGTGAACAAGACGAGCCTTGCTCTTCACTCACCGTTTTTCAATAGACTGTTCTATGGAGGATACAAGGAAAGCAAGCAAGAGGTAAATCCTGGTAAAGACCAGGATATATAAATCATTAGTAGTTTCCACTGAGCGGATATCTCTGAATTAGATAGATAGCTACTCCGAGTGGATTCGACGATTGAAAAATGCACTCTTGTTCCAATTTAGAAACCCTATATAGACATGATTAGGTGTGTTGAACTTTCCTTTACAGGTCGTGGGACTCAAAGATGTCGACTTCTCAGCATTCAAACAATTGATGGAAATCATACATCCTGGCGCATACAATGACGACAAATTTACCAATTGTGAATTGGAAGCTGTCGAAGGTCTTCTGAGGCTTGCCGACTCTCATGATTTTCCACAAGTAAAAATTCACGTGTATTTTATTTAAAAAATAATAATGCAGAAACAGAGACTGGTTGAAAATCTATTTAAAAAAACATTTTAAGGTGACAAGATTGATCGATCAGCAGATAATAGCGAAATCTAAGACGGTGGAAGAAAATGCAAGAGTAATTATGATGATGGAAAAATATCGTCGTAACAACTTCCTGGACCGTTTTGTGCATGATGTAAGTGAATTTTATCTTTATCTAACGTTTGGAGCAAAAATTTATTTGGTAACGTGACCTTGGAATCCATCAAGTATTTTTTACAGCTAACCGAATCGTCAACCAGTGAGATGATCTTGGCGGATTACATGAACACTGACGTGTACGCTGCCGAATTCAACGACAGTGCTAAGGCCATCCTAATGGAAACTTGTGTTCAAGTTAATGCATGTATAAGAAACCGCGATCGTCATGACTTAAATATCATAACTTTTAATTGATCGTAATATCAATAAGCCTCAAGTCAACGCATCAATATCTACGATACGACTACAATAGCAGAATAAACAATATTCATCTCTCTCTTCGACTATATTCACTTGATGCATTTGAATAGTTGTTGAATAGCAGAAGTAGATATTAGTAGCTGAAACTATGTAATCACTTCGAAGCGATTATCTCATGCACAACGTTATCGTGGCTATATTTTGCATCCTAACTGAACTGTTATTCCTTGTACGCGTCTCACAATTGGATGCCACCCTGGTCTCTTATTCTTACGTGCTATTTCGTCGTTACGAAATATGTTTCACATGGGAGATAAAGAGACTTGATCAACAGTTCAGTTAGGATGCATAATACCTATGCCTTCTATGCCGGTATTATCTTGTTATCGAGACTATCTTTAAAGGTACAGTCCGGGGCGCCAATTTGTGTGTTAGGCACGGTAGTTTCGACGTTTACTGAAAGCACTAAAAGGGGGATATTTTATATATCTGACTTTATAGTGATGTGAAACGGCTGCTCAGTAGACAATCTGCGCTTCTACATTGTGCAATATTTACCCGTATTAGGTTCTACGCCTCATTGAATGTGCTACAGTCACTAAATCAGTTTGCAATACTCGGCGCCCCGGAGTGTACCTTTAAGCATATTCCTAGAACAATGTTCGCACCATGCAAATCATTGCAATCCCAGCATGAATAGATAGCTGAAGCTTGTGTATTTGAACTTTTGCACAGGTAAAAACGTTGCATTTCGCACGGCGATGCATTGCGAACTTGCATTTTTATAATTCTCACGAACCGTTGCGTTTTGTGCTCCAGCGCTCTTGAATTGCCGATTCGAATTCTTCCGATATGCCATGTTGTGCGTACCTTGCAAGTTCTCGCAGTGTAGATTGACGTTAATCTTCCGCAATGTCGGCCATACAGCGGGTGAGATTGCGACATCCAGAGAAATAAGGCCGTTGATGGCTTTTTCACCACTACCCATTCTTCTGTAAGACAGCTTTATTCTGAAGAGCGTGAGAAAGGAAAGGATTGAATTCGTTTATTCGGATGAAGTTTGCCGTAAAGGAAAACGAAATGAGATTGCTAGAATTGCATTATTATGTTACCCGCGCTGTCAATCATTCCTAACATGTGGCTACATATATCACATCTATGCATGAAGGACTAGTTCGATCTAATAAATGCGAACTTTTTTGCGTTCATACGCATATGCTTTTTTGCATACGTACGTCGTCTTGCGAATGATGCCGTGTAGATTTATCTGATTCGGAGAGCGATATTTGCGAATGACAAATTCTTCATCTAGAATCTAGACTCTAGATTGAACTTCGGACCGTTTTAGACATCTAATTAGAAGTGTCTGAATTGAGCAAAATACGGGGCACAATATTGTCAAAAATCTGAAATGGCAGACAAGGCGTGAGAATAATGACGTATCTGTCCATTTCACCATTACTGAGCAAATTTTCTTGGCGCTTCTGTCATTTACCCTGTTCTCATCATAAAAACGACTTTAGACAAGAGTCCATTATTTTTATAGGACGTTTATTTTTCCAGTATTATATTTATGGTCTGAAATGCCTCAAGTGATCCTTAGGAAGTTCCCAGACTCGAATTCATTCTACGGAATTCACTCTGTTTTCCTACGATATATGCGTTAGATAAAGTTTCTATAATGAGACCTTTGCTTTACCTGGAAATTTTGCCACTTTCTAACCTTTGCCAGCGTCAATAGTCGATGACTAACAGGTGGAAAAGCGTGGAGAAAAATTTCTCGATGACGTTATTCCGATTCTCGACCGTGAAGTATCGTGGGAAAATGTCTCGTCTTTGGAAGTCCGCTATTTGGAAGCATTCTTGCACATTCTTTCTCGTTTCTGTGCGGATAATCCTATATGTTTTAGTATTTGCTTTATATGATACAATCTATTGTATTATCAGATCAGGCTTTCATCTTATATTTTATAAGACATCTTCTGTAAGAGTGGACCTCTTAGGCCTCTCCTGTGCACAGTTTCTCAACTTTTGGTCTCAGAATGGGCTGAAAATTCGGTGTTAGGGTAAATCGACCCCGTAGATCACGAATCTGAGGTCCATTTGACATGAAAATTTTTCGTTGCCTCAGGGCACGAAATAAAACCGAAAATACATCAAAAATAGGTGAAAAATCCGATCTGTAAATTTGATGTGGCATTCGATTTTCTTTTTGCTCATTTCTTGGATTTAGTAGTTTTTGCGCGCGCTCCCTCTCCATTGCTTCCCTCCCCCTGCCCTCCCAACCCTTGCCGTCCGATCTGGCAAGTTAGGCAACATTGGGCCCAACTAGTACTTCAAGGTGTTCTCTATGGGAATAAACACCTTGCCAACTTCAGCTTTGTTGTTTTGTATTTACACATTTTTCGTTGCGAGAGTGCCTTTCTCTGGCAATTGCCCCTGTCTCCCATTCTATGTTGTCTCCAACCGAAGACTCCCTCGCCCGCAGAGATAGTTTCTCTCATTCAATGTGACCTCGAATCATTGGGGAAATGTTTCCTCTCGCCGTTGGCCATCGATTTTTATCCCTCCATTGGTTCTCTCGTGCTCGTGCCCTTTAATCATCCTTTTGTTGTACTCAAAACTACC
>JACMIF010004951.1:0-11413 GCA_014805445.1 Diplogasteroides magnus | reverse complement strand
TTTTTTAAAAAAAATCCATTCAAAAATTGTATGGGGGGTTTTTTTTACCCCCCCCCCCCACAAGTGCTCTCGAAAGATATACATATGGAATGGATCTGCCATAACCGATCCAAAAACCCGCATTGTAAGCGGGAAATAACCACCATCGATGATACGGGAGACGATGAGGAGATATATGGATGTCCTCTGAAGGGAAGTGCATAGATAGTGTTCATCCAGTAGCTTCATTAATCTCGGAGGCCAAAAGAAAAACCGAATTTTAAGCATCTGGTTGCAGTTATCTGAGCCGTGAAACATTTCTCATAACAAGTTCGACTGATAAAAATCAAATTGAAAAAGGTATTATAGAATCGAATGTTATTGAATTATTTATACAAAAATCTCGATTTATGGCAAACAGTGAAAGAAAATTCATGGATTTGATTATGGTAATCGTCACTCCTCCAGCAGTTTCCTAACAACGTCCTGAAACGAAGCGGTCTTGAGTTGAATTCTACAGTTATCGCTCACCCTCGCCTTGTCATCTTCGGCCTTGACTTGACTTCCTGGCTTAGTCTCGGGCAGTTTGAAGTAGAGGTAGACGAGAGAGAGGAGGAATGGAGGGATGAATAGGAGGAAATAGGCGAGTGGAGCACTGATTGATGAGACAAGAAGAGGGTAGAGGTAGAGGACGATGCAACGACTGAATTTTTTTGTTCATTCTAACTCAACTGCTACTCATATCCGAAAATTATATCTTCGTTTATCAGGCAAACTAAGTAAACTGATTTTACTCTACTTATCAAATGTTCTGTTTCACGCAGACTATAAATATTCGGTAAAAATGGTGCTTCAATAAATCGAGGAACGCCAAATAATAAGGTAAGACTCACACTCCCGCCAAAACCACCGCGGCCCATGTCATCGCCGCTCCACGGAAACTCTGATCGCACAACTCGGCAGAGATGAAGAAAGCAAGAGGACAGGGACCTAAATAGTTTTTTTTTGTTTCTTATTTTAAAATATCCAAACAGATGTACTCGAAACAAGAATTCTAGAGGAACGCATATTTAATAATTGCACGAAACATAACACTTTCCGCGTATTATGTGTCATTTGATATGCACCGTAGCATAATCAATAAAATTTCTTGCCTGTGCAAAACACCAGCGCGTACACACAAATGACAGCGAGCAGAATATAGCCGTATATGGGCTCCTGAAAGGAAGTCTACCGTAATCTTCATCCCAGTAAATCAATACCTTGTGCTTATCGAAGAGGTACAGGAAGACTACAACGCCGACGTTGAGAACGATGATGATGGGCATTGTTGCCAGAAGAAGAGGACGTCGTCCAAATCGATCGATAAATAGGGAGGAGAGTGCCACACCGAGCTACGGTAGCGTTTCTGTCTTTTCCTAATCTACACCACGCCTTCTCACCACCATCACAGTGCAGATTCCTACATTTCCCCAAGCAGCAGCCGTCTGTGATAGGCCCACGTCCTGGAGAATCTTCACGGCGTAGGCATTGATTACTGTAATCCGTGGTGTATTCGCATTCCGTTGTTTGCCAAATCTCACCAACGACTCCGGAAACAATCATGCCGAACATGACAACGCAACCATTCAGAGTGGGAATGATAGTCTGAATTACCGTAATTCATAAGTTACAGTATGCTAACCAGATGCGTAGGCTACAGTAACCAACCTCCTTCTTAGTCCAGACCTTCAGAATACCCACTGTGGGTGGCGAATCAGCTTGCTGAAAATTAATTGTCTTTGTTTCTTCACTGTACTCGATTGAATAAGGAGAAAAAAGAAGCAAAATGGCTACCAATATTTCGTAAAATTATAATTATCGATTTAAAAGAGCATTGGCATAATAGACTGTCTTGAACACTAGCCTGATTTTGCAGTTCCGCAACCTTCGATGACAAATCGGATCCACGAAGGCCGTGGTAGAAATTGAGTGAATTCGCGGCTTCTTCGGCCTTGTTCCTCAATTTCTCGCATATGTTTCAGACATGCTATATATCGTTACCTTCGAACTCTTTGCGTTCATTGGAATCTTTATATCTGATAAGGAAACATAAATGATTTGAAGACTCACTTCGAAACGAGAAATGACGGAGACTCTGGAAGGAAGTGAAGGGCGATGATGATAACAATGAAGAGTACGAGTTCGCCCGCGTATAGCATCCACCAGCTGGTTACGGTACCCAGGAGCTGAAGGGATTACGGTAACACTCGGGCATAACTAACAGGTTAAAGAACACCAACAGGCTACGGTAAATGAAACCAAAGACGTGCCTGAGGCATGGCGACGATCGAGGCCACAACAATGGATGCTTGAATGAAGAGAGCGGTGGAGAGCGAGATGACACCACGATGAGAGTCGGGACTGAAATTTTTGTGATTTTGAATAAGTAGTCCCCAGAGAATCATTTACGCTTTCATGCCCGGGAAAATGCATACTGCGCGAAATGTACTCCAAATTATTTTGAAGTCATGAAGTTGTTAGCTTTCCAGTCAATACACCAATTGCATTTTTAAACATTTTGTTGATAAAAGTGTTGATGAAACTGATTTGAGAGCAGAAGTTGAAGTACGATGAACCTGATTTCGGACACGTAGACAGGAACGACTCCCACTGACACAGCCATGAGAGCGCCCATAATGACACGGGAGACGATGAGGAGATAGAGGGACGTCATCTGCATTGAGAAGGCATTGGGTTGCCTTTATCAATTATTTTCGTACTACAGAGTTACGTACATAAAACTTGCAGCTGTTATGCTAACTGTGAAACATATTTGGAGAAAAGATCAGATGCGAGAAAAAAGATGGAAATCATATTGAAAATTGTTGTGACATTTTTTAAACTGTTTTTTGATAGGAATGAACTAGAAATTCAATATGAGTCTATGTGCAGTAATTATTTTGGCAGTGAAGTATAACATCAACATTGAAGAAAACAAGCACAACTACGTTGAGAAATGTATGTTTCATGTGTCGTATAAGGTTGCATTCCGTGGCATTTTTCTAATACAATAGCAAAACGAATTGCTAAATGCACAAAACTCACAAAATATGAAGCAATGGCCAATGCGCAGCATGCTGCCATTCCAATAGTGGTCAGCAGATTGGTCCTCTTCCTTCCAAGAGAATCAGCAAGGAACTTAAAATAGTCAGTTAGCGATTCAGTCGACACCGAGCACAACCTGAATAGCGAATGCGCCAACGAGCGACCCGAAGAACATGAGGGATACGGTAAGCGACCACATTTCCTGAATGAGATCTGTAGCGAAGCGTATTTCCCATTCGGCTAATATCCGCGGAGCTGCATATCGAACTGCTCCACGGATATTAGACGAATGACAAAAGTACGTTTTGCAGATTGAGAACCCTCGCTAGATTCCCTAACTTTAGCTGGCAGACAAAAATGGTAGAACCGTGAGAAGGGAGGAGCAACGGTTAGATAGTAATTATTTTCAAAAATATGTTCACTTACCGAAACTTCCTCCTCCGTTGGAACGATCTCATCGTCGCCCTTGCTCATACTGTCTCGGGTAAATGCCATGAACGCGTCCTCAAGCAGCAATCATCATTGATAAAGCACATGTGAAACATACCTGAGCCGGGTTTGTGATCACCAGTTGGAAGCCGAAGTGGAAACCGGAAGAGAGTGAGAGCACGAGCACCGCAGCCCAGAGGCGCCATGGAGGACGTTGGCTGAATGAAAAACATTGATCCTTGAGACTGAGATATTGAGTTGTGCACTGGCTTTGCAATTTTACTAGATTTCCTGGCAAATTAAAAACTGCTACATTATGAGAGCCGTAACGCGTTTTGCGTAGTACAAAAATCCATTTTTTGGTAAATATGCTTGCATGATCCATTCAATCATCAGGTAAGTGGTGGTCAAAACATCGCAAACCTCGTCTCGGCGGCCATTTCCCACTGGGTTGAGATGAGAGGAGATCTGCACTGGTCTAAACTATGATCGTTCTCCCTTTCTCTGCATTTCATCTCTCGCTTCTCCTCCTCTCTTTCTCGCTCTGTTACACACTCTGATAGCCGTCTATCAATGCAGCAAAATATGAAGAGCAGGAGAGAAAATAGATTGGAAAGAGCGGTCAGTCGTCCTGTATCTTCAACAGTGCCCATTGTTTTTATGATAAAAGAACAGCAAAAACAGCAGGTTGGGGCTCGAAACTATGTTTCGCAGTTTGATCACATTTCGATAATGTTTCACAGAGGATATATCTTTAAATATGTATAGTAGCCATGAAACATAACAAGTAGTCAAACTGCCAACCCAGCTGTAAACCTTAGAAGAGGACAAGAGAAAAGAGGAGAGATGGGTTGACAAGAAGTGATGTGGCCCATCATTTCTCCACGTGGTGGCAGTTGTTGCAGGGCGCATTGCTAGCGAACGAGAAATGAACGAGGCGAGGTCAAGAGGAATTGAGCAGTGATCAAAGGCGATTATTAAGAGAACAAGAATACAAACAAACAGGTTAAAAATCAATGCAATAACAATCAGGGGCGCAATTGAATAAGGCGTCTTTATCAGCACAAACGATCAATCCCCCGTGTTGTCCGAGTGCAATCAGAGATACTCTTATCGAATAAAATATCAAAAATCACGAATATAGTAGGAACTACGGACTAAGGGTTTCTAAATCGGTCGCAAAATGCATTTCTAACTCGTATAATCAATCGGACATACAGGCAACCGTTCCGTGGAAATTGGACAAATAAGAGATGAACTTTACTACCATTTAGAAACTCTGATACCGAGGATGAAAATCTTTCAAGGTAATGGAATAAAAATACGTGTCACGTGGAATATATCACATCTTGTTTGCTCCTTGAAATATTGAAAGGGTGAGTTTGATTTGTGCGAAACAACAAAAAACACGAATCATTTCCCTAAATGAGTAGCGGGTATATCAAAGATTGAGTAAAAAATCTTCCTCAATTCTCTCCCTCTTGATGCGGTATCTAACATGGCTGTTTTCATCGTTTTGCTTCTCTTCTTGATGTTCATCGTTCGTTTCTCTATCTGAGTCGACGTGCCTGTCCAATGTGGGCATCTCGACCTCCCCCTCCCCGTTCATATCACTCATCGCCTTTCTCGCCTCTTCCACACTGCGAATGCTCAGCAGACATCCCTGCAAGGAACCATTCGATTATGGTTGGCAGTTTGACCTCTTTACACGTTTTCAAGAATACTACATATTTGAAGACGTGAAACATTGCGCACAAAGTAAAATTAGCAACCATATGTTCGATGCGAAGACGGTTTAATAGTGAAAATAAATTCATTTTCTCCGTATAAAAATGATTAGGCCTACGATTACCAGTTGTCGACAAGTAAAAGATGATCCGAATATTATGAAGACGGACTCACTCTCATGATGTGATGGTAGTACGATCCCTTGATCCTCTGCACCCATGTATTGCAAGAGACACAGCCAAAGAGGCGCAATCCCTCAGAGTCTTCCTTTCCGTGATCACTGCAATTTCGTTTATATTTTTATCTTTAAATCATTTGCTTAATTTTAAACAGAAGTAGGTTTTTCCTTAGAAAATAACAGAATTTCATGAAGAATTTCAAGAGTCCAAGAAAAATTCGATTAAAAGACGAAATAGTGTAGCTTCCCACCGCTTGATATGGATGTCCATGGATCCGATGCTGACCGTCTCCTGGCAGTAGGGGCATGCAGCTGTTATTTGGCCGGAGAAAGCCTGTGCCTGAGATAAGATATTAGGTACTGCCGCAGTAACATTCAAGAGAGGCAAACAGAAGACACGACTTTGCAATTATTAGAATTTACGAACTTTTACAATGATTACCAAATGCTTTTGAGCAGCCAAGAGCGAACACGAAAAGATAAAATTTCATGCAATGATGGCAAAATACCGACCAATTTGCTTTGAGACTTGACTCCAGGGGTGGAGTGAAGAGATGCATTTGCCTTCGCTGGTGTGTCGGGGGCATTCTCATTTTGAGGAGTCATGCTCGGTTCTGGCGAATATTTGCTCTTGCGCTTTCGCAGTCTGCTCAGATGGTCATCTGTCTGGGGAGTCAACTGGTCCTTAAACGTGACTATTTTTATGATCGAGTTTTAAAATCTAAAGTTAATTTTTGTCTAACTACCGCCGAGAAGATGTCTACTGAACTGTGACAATCGCTGCGCGGAAAACGGTCCAAGAGCTGTGCCCTTATTGAATTGGAGATCAGAAAACGTTCATAATGGCACCTTGTCGCCGACTTCACTCTTCGTCTTCTCATTTGTGCTCTTCCTCTGTTTGATCGATCTTTTCCTCGTTTCCTCGGTTTTCTTCTTGTTCTCTTTGGGAGTCGCTTCCGCCTTGTTCTCATCAGGAATTGTGGCTAGTGGATTCGCTACAGTATCGCTGGATTGAGCTGCAGGCTTCTGGATGACCGCAACGATTTCAACGTCCTTAAATACAAGCTTTGACGGTGAATATCTACATGCGCTTGCCAGGAGTCACCCTTCACCGTTTCCAACAATTATTTAGGGAAAATGACCACGATTCGGATGAGATCCACACACAGAAAAAATACTGCCATTTCCGCTCACATTTCAGTTTCAAACTGCCAATATTGGCAGTATTTTTCTCTGTATAGATATAAAAAAAGATTCGTCCTTACATTGGAGGAATGGTTCACGTTTACTTGACCCTCCATTGCGTGTGGCACCTCCTCCTGCTTGACAGCATTATTGCAGATTTTGACACATTTTAATCTCACCTTCACTTTTACAGGCGATTCCTTCAATTTCAACGGAGACGTGTGGGCAATTTCATTCTTTGGTATGGTTGGTGATTGCATCAGCTGTGCGTACAGCATGAGACACTGAAACGCAAATTTCATCATTTCCAGTCCGCAGTGATGACTCAAAGGAGGAAATGTGTGCTGCTCTTTACTTTTACGCACTTTAATCTGAAGAACATGCGAGGCGTGTTGGAAGTCTGCTGAACTCTCCTGAGACAACAATCGCTCCAGCTCTTGAAGAGCTTCAGCATCCATCTGAAAAATAGACGCTTGTGTCCGAACTAGAGATCTTCAAACGAGTATTAAAATGCATTCTCGTTTCTCTAATTCACTCGGAGCGGTTGTCTATCTCCATTTCATCATTATCGCGCATATGTCCTTTGCGCTCTTTTCGATTAACGATGCTTGTGCTCACCGGTTCCTTTTCGGCCATTCGCAGCAGCACTTGCGACGCCAGCATGGACATCCGAATCTTCACTAAACAACGAAACCTTTACATTTTTAAAGGTCCGAAATCACCGTTATTCGGCTGCACGCCACTGTACATAGTGCAGAGGTTGTAGTGGTCGCGCATCTGGAACGGGAAATTAGATTTTTTTTCACACTCATCTACCGATCAGTGATCGAGTTCATCGGCCTAATAACATGCGGCTGAAACATACCTTGGCAAGAATATCATTGGCTGCTGGGAATTCGATCATATCCGCTGTATTTCTGCAACTCATTTTGTTAAAATTGATGGGGGGTAGCACAATAATACGTGGTATATCCTGACGTTAAGAAGAGAATAAGCGAACGCAATAGGAATGACTGTATTACGTTCGAGGTCACTCGCCTGTCTTTCTTTCCACAATCATCGTCCTATGGCGTGGCCGCTCCTTATGGATTGAATTGAAGTGCGATCCATCGGTCGATTGCTATACTCATTCTGCGATGAGATCGTTCTACGGCGAAAACACTGGAGGCATGTCAGATTAAAGAAAACACCGTACAATCGACAGTGAAAAACGTCGTTGATTCGCTCTCAATTCATAATTGATCCTTGTTCAACGTGGATGAATATATGGTATTTTCATAAGAATTAGTCAATGAATCTCGATACTTCTCTTTGTCGCTTAATGCGAAAGGGACTAGTAACACATCGAACAATTACTGGAAAAATGGCATTGAATGCAAAAGAAAAAAGTTCTGGCACGTGCATTGTGTGCTCTTCATTTCATCACGCTGTGATGTGTGTTCTCTTCTTTATTTTAGAGGGGCGCCACAAAGTTTTATTTGAAATCACAAAGGTATTGGAATCGCATTGTTTGGCACCTTTCACCCTTTTCAGCTGGAATTGTCCGCTATTGTGACGTTCTTTTGTCATTTCCTCCCGAAAGTGTGAAATTGTATAAAAGATTGGCTTCCACAAGTGAACAGTCTAGTACTAGGATTGGAAGTTTGTATGCGACATCAATTATGTTTCACGAAAGCTGTATAACTTTGATATATTGTGTCGGTGAAACATAACGGATTTCGCATAAAACTGCCAATCCTAGTCGTCGCACAGCGCAATTTCAAGTGTTTTTAGCGAATTCTATTTGTATACGTTGTTTGCGAAGATAGATAGGCAGATTGATAATGTCTATTTGCCCTCTTTATTTCATGATGTTCAAGCTCTTTGGCCTTCTCGTGGTTGCCAATGGTGAGTGTTTGAATCAAAGATAATGAGAAATAGACTCCTTCTTTTTCTAATATATTATTTTCCCGTTTCCGATTTCGCATTCAATCGCCTTTTCAGTCGTCGTTGCTCAGGGATGTGGAGGAATTCCTGCTTCAGAAGTAACTACTAATACACGATTTTTAAATTCAAATTTTTTTAATTTCCGAAACTTGATTTACAAACATTAATACAATTTCAGGTCAATGAATTCCTCTCCGTCCACAACAAACTCCGCTCTTCCATCTCCGCTGGAACCTACGTAGCCAAAGGCAAGCAGATGCCACCTCCACGGACTCCCATCCCAAACATGGTACAGTACCCTTTGCCTCCAGCTAGGAGTACAAACAAAATTGACTAGACGTACAGTACCCGAACTTTCGCTTCAAGATCCTCAGTTATTCAGACTTGGGATTGCGCCCTGGAACAGTCTGGACAGGCCGTGGCCAATAAGTGTGTCTTCGAACATTCCACCGATAGGAACAACATCGGAGAGAATATCTCCATGATCAAGTCTAACTTCCCTGTGAGATGTTTTTCGATTGATTGAACGTTGGTACTCCGTATAGCAGTTCAGTTTGCATTAGGGTTGGCAGTTTGACCACTTTATGGGTTATGTTCATAAATGGCAGTTTTAAAATGCGGAGGGGGATTGGCAATTTGAAAATGCCAATATCGGCAGTTCTTTTTCTGTGTGTAACACTACTTGCAGGTGACTATCGAAGGACAGACAAACATGGTGAGCACCGCGTGGGAGAACGAATTCCAGGTAGAACTTTCTTAGACATATACTCAATATATACATAAGACACTTGAAATTCATCACATTTGAGGAATATGGATGGGCCAGCACTCAATTGACCATCGATGTCTTCAATACTGGAATTGGACATGCAACGCAGGTTTAATTTCATTATTTTTCGCATAATTTTCTCGCATAACGTTATTTGGAGTAAATTAAGAGAAAAAATCTTCACTCTTCAGGGGAGTGGCGAACAGAAAATTCAAACTGTAGCCTGGGTCTTGAAACTTGGTGTGGGCATACCCCTAGGTACTGTAAGTATACCACAGCAGTGAGAACCGGCTCCCGGCCTAATTGCCGGTTCTGGACATGGAAATATGTCAAAAATTCCGAAAATCATAACTTGCTTTAATGTTAAGCTACAGCGCTGGGATTTCGATATTCTTGCTCTACTCGCCGAGATCTTAAAAAATTCTGTCCGAAGTCGACCTCGTAACTCGGCTCCTAAACCACTTTTTCGGATACCCCCGTTAATGATGCATGTTTTTTCCTCCAAAACTGCCGTTGTGTCAGGATGAGACCATTCTCATTTTATTCCTTGTTCAAATATCTATCTAATGCGCACTTAAGATTGGCAAAAATACTTTCCGCATTATGCGAAAAAAGATGTTTTCAACTGACACCTGATTTTTCGATGAAAATCCACAATACTCGAAAAATCATAACTTTGTTCAAAATGAAGCTGCAGGTAAAGTGAACAATTATTCTTAAAGCTCGCGTCGTCAGCTACAAAATAGTCTTCCAGAACTGTTCATCTATCCGCCAAAAATGGAAAGTTATTATATATTTTCCATTGTTGTAATGAATTTATTTCGTTTATGTTGAGGCCTTTCTCATTTTTCTATTACCAAGATATATCTCCCCGAGATAGGCAACCAAGGATATGAAAGCCGATGCAATTCTACACAACATATATTTTCAAGAAAAAAAATAAGAATCGCCCTCTTTGGGAAAATCGAGGCCAACTTTTTCTGATCACCCCAATTGTGGGAGCTGAACTGGTTTGTTCCAGCGAAATTTGTCGCCCTTCGCAAGCGTAGCTATAAGATCTAGTTTTTCTTGTTCTACACGATACTGGGAGTTGACAATGCTATATGACACTTCGAACCCCAGAACTTCATTTTTCGCACTTTGACCCATGAACCCGGGGTCATGGTGAAAATGAGAAAAAAACTTTTTGTCTCCGAATCAGACAGCCGCAAATCAGCGATTAATAGTCATAAGATATAATTTTGTCTTGCAGAAAGATCAGTAAATGTATAATGGACATAATGCAGAACGGATGTCAAATGAAATGTGTTCCAAAGAGAAATAAGATTTTTTTCTCAAATGTTAACTGTGAGGGTGTCTAACATTAAAACAAATTCTCGTATTATGTTTGGATCGTTATGCTCTTTTTTGGCAAATGCAAAGTTAAAATTGAAATGACTACATATTACGGTGCGTACGTAATGCAACAACGATAATTTGCTTGAAAAGTAATTGACTCGTGTTCAATGTTCAATGAGCGATGTTGATTGGTTTTTTCATTGACAGAACACCACGACAACAACATTCAGTGGATGTTCACTCGGGAATTCCGCAGCTATGTGAAGGGGAATCCTAAAAGTCTATTGTACACATATCTACAGTTCATTAGTAAATTCATATGAGAGCTAAATTCGTTCATTCAACACGCTTCATCTCTTAGTTACACAGTAAATAATCTTCGGTGTATATTTCGATTTACACTGTTATTCTCTCCTTTAGAAGGTCTTGTCCAAAATGGCAGCTGCCTCGGATCTTTTACTATCGGATAGTACTCAAAGCATCTTCTACGTCTTCTCCGCGTTAGTGTCCCTGATCATCAACTCTGTGAGCCGGCTTGTATTTTTAATAGTGTTATTTGCTAGAAACATGAGTCAGCCGCAATTATTTACGATGCACAATATTTAAGAGACATCTTCTGTAAGAGTGGACCTTCTAGACATATCCTGTGCACAATATTTCAACTTTAGGTCCCCGAATTAGCTGAAAACTTGGTTTTATGGTAAATCGACCCCCTAGATCACGAATCTGAGGTCGGATTGACATGAACAAATTTCGTTGCCTCAGGGCATGAAAAAATTGAGAAACAGTTGGAA
>JACMIF010004949.1:0-11418 GCA_014805445.1 Diplogasteroides magnus | reverse complement strand
TTTGAACTCAGCGCCCTCGACTTAGTAAGATAGGAAAGTTTGAAGGGGGGTCAATTTTTGACTGTGTGCCGAGGGTATCTCACTCCAGTCAGATAGTGTGTGCTAATTTAAAATATTCCCCACTTGTTGTTATAATCACTTTTATTGCAAGCCCATGTTTCATTGTCAGAAACTTATCAATAAGTCGTACAAAGATTGTTTGTCTTCGATTACTTGGTCAATTCTTCACGGTTGTGTAATGCATACGGAATCTATTGGCGCAACGAATCGAGAAGGGTTTTGACTGCTTTGGTTCAATAATTCGAATATTATTCAATAAATATGTATATATTTATGTAATCATAGTGATTATTCAAGAACTCTGCACTTTCCAAACATTCAATTGAATCTTAATTGCTGTCGCTTTCCAGAGCTCGCATGATGTGATGTGAATCACACTGCTGAAAACTGTAAGCCAATCGATGACCTTGCCACAGATATGATCTTAATGGTATACCCAGCAGAAATGCCTACGCAAGTATCGCGAGCAAGATCATTTTGACAAGAATCTTCTCCGATAGTAAGCAATGGATAATCCACCAGCCATCATCAATTATCTTAATGATGGAGTTGAATCGCTGAAGTTGACGGAAGATCCGCCGTCGGCACACGAACTCATCTCAAACCGGGTGATTCTCCACAACATCATGAACTATTTACGCATTGATGTGAGTGCAATGTGAAATGTATTTCATTGTCCATTTTTATTTATCTTTGTCTGTAGCATCTTCAATTTGTGAAAAATTTTCCTTACATTTTTAAGGAGTGTATTCGCGCGGAACGAGTCAATCGCCTGATGTACACTGTAAGCCGTGAGGCACATCTACCAATTCTGGATAATCAACTGGCCTTTATATTTGATGTGAGTTGTTGACTATTTTATCAACAAAGAAATATCCATACTTATTTGTATAAAATCGCTTCTCACGATTATACGATGGTTTTCCATAAAGACATTTGCATTTAGTTGACGATAATTCCATATCTTTCGTAAATTATATTTTGTAGACGACCGCCTCTATCACTGGAAAGCTATAAAATACATTTAGGACGATAAATGCTGTGTCATTCTCGGAGGTATTCAGAATATTGTAAAGGTCACTGTAAATGCGACAGAAAAAGAAAGAAGATCAATAACTGCACATTTTGAAGGTACATATAAGAAGAGTGTAACTAAAAAAATTTCACTTTTTGGTGAAAGTTCGAAAAATGACATGCTGGACACTCGCCAGCCGTCATTTTTCGAACTTGTTCCAAAAAGTGAATTTTTTTAGTTACACTCTTCTTATATCTACGACACAGTTTTCTGTCAGCATTGACTAACTCTAAGGAGTCCGCGCTGTACTATTTACTTGCAGAACTCGTTAAAGAGCTGTCACCCCGCTTTGGGAAAACCGTAAAAAGATTAACGATAAAGATTGATTCATCATTTCCAGAAGATGCGGTATGAAAAATAGGCCATGCATTCCGCAGTAAAATCTAAATTCAGATTTTCGTGTCACGAGAGCAGCTGATATTTTTGGCATGCCACTTTCCATTAATCAATCATTTGATATTGCGCGGTTGAAGTTGAATTGGAGGAGACGGGTAATGATAACATTTCAGTATTTTATGGAAAAACTATGTGTTACATACAGAAGACGGCTGTGAGCTCACCACCATATTCCCTCTGCTCAATAGACTGGAACTTCATGATATGGTTGACCATAAAGAAACATCAACGCCTTGTATCAAGGTTTCCTATCCTGTGGATTATCGAGCCATATTGGTCCAACTTTCAGAACACAATCACTCGAAGCCTAGACCAATTAGGTATCTTCTACGATGTATGGAATACCGCAATTCTAACGTTTATTCTAATAATTATAGGATAACACCTTAAAGACTCGTCAAAATCAGCGCGACATTTACATATTAGTGGAGAATTTAGAAAAGTGTCGCTATTATTGCAATAAGTTGTTTATCGACGTGGATCTTCAAGAGTGAGTTTTGAAGTCAACATAACGTTTGTGTAATAGATTGAAATCAACAATTTCAGCAACGCTATTAATCTAGTAGAAAAGCTACATTCAATGTGATCTTCATTTCATCTTTACTTATCCGATTTCACTAATCCGATAACTATCTCACCTATCCTCAGCAACCTAACGACTTTCTACAAGGTATAAGTTCATCCGAAAGAGTTCAATTTCAATATTTTCCCGATTTGACCATAAGCATGTAATGATATCGCACCAAGTATTTTATCACATAAAGCATTTTTGCAGGTAACAACACTTCAACTCTCTATGCACTCTACTAAGCAAGTGGAAGTTCAAGCAATTTTATCAGCATTAAACAGTATATAACATGCCAAAAATCTTCCATAAGTAAAGTGGTACACTTTCAGATTTACCTAACTTGCCACAGTTAGAAACTCTCATATTTCAACCATCAATTTCATCGAACACATCCAATGATGCGTTAAGTCTGGCTGCACAAGCTGCAGCCACTGCTCTGCGAGGGTGCAAGGTTAGAAAGAAAATGCATATTTGTGAACAATAGTATTTCAGAAATTGGAAAATTTCTCACTTGTGACGAGGAGAAACGGTGAATTCGAAACAAAAAAATGTTTTGCTATGATGAAATATTGCTACACGATACTAGATTCCCTAAGCGATACATTTAAATCGCTTTGGTTACATCACACATTTGTGGACGATTTATGTCTCTTACGCACATTAAAGGTCGTGTTAACGTTTTGTTAATCGAAATATTATTGTGGTAAACGGAACTGATAAAAATCAGTACACGTCGATGAGTTCCTATGTTTATCCGAATTTATTATAGTGTTGAAACATATCTCAACGATATTTTGACACACTTTCTTTGGTCTATATTTCGATAGATAATTGCACAAATGACTCCAAAATGTTTTTATAAATCATTTTTGGTTGGTTCAAATCAAAATACATCGAAAAATAGCTCAAATTCACAAGTTCACTATTGCGTTAGAATAGGTTTCAGCACCCCTATATATCATAATTACGACACTATGCTCTAAACAGCGCAATTTCGTTGGAGGAAAAAAATTGTGTACCAACATTATCACTTCAGTTTTCCACAATAATACCTGCTATCATGTTTGTAAATGATTCATTTCAGCGTTTGTCAAACCTTGAACACTTCCGTATACGCAAGAATATTGCATTGCTTCCATCAACATCAGCGACTATTATACGCGATCTGCTGCCGAAAGCAAAACGACTAGTACTGAATGTGAGTATGTAGCAAAACTTAACTGGAAGGCCTTAATGAGCACATATTGCGCAAGGCCAAAATGTCGGACTAACACTGATATTTTAGATTCCACAGCTGTTGGAGAATTTTGAATTGATCATGAGAAGACATGGTCTCATTCAATGGAAAATGTCGTTTGACGGAGAACTTTCAAATGAACAAATGGTTTTGAGAAGATTTATCGAGTTACAGTATGAAGAGTTGTTTTAGAGTAGATTATACAAGCAGTTCGAGAATGTGAGCTTTGTGAATGGCGTTTGGACGGTATGATTCATGGCATGTGAAAAGTTCTATAAAACCATTTTAGGTTCATACAGGTCATTGCACAACAGGCTATAATGGCAGAGCTTGTGACATTGGCAATTGAAACGGCATTCCATTAATCACAGACGCAAATGATTTTTGCAATTATCCGTCTGCAACTATGATTGAATTTCCACTACATTATGACATATGTACTAAACGGACAATTTGCGTTGTCACTTAAAATAAACGCACATTCGTGATCATCAACATGCTTCTTAATAGCAATAACTCGTCCAGATAGCGGTTCACAATTTTGCCCCTCATCACTCATGATATAATTTGAATTAGACGAAAATGGTGTATGCTACATTGCGTTTAAGCTTATGTGGAACTCCATTTTTGCAAGTTACTGATAATAGATTGCACAGTTATTTGACTATTGCTCTACAACACACTCGTCCGATTGTTCATTCTGCTATTATTCGCGCAAAAGGTAATTCAGAAAAGTTGAAATTCAGAGAATGAATACCAACATTCCCTTTGGCGGGAGATTGCGCTCACTCGAATCTCTCTTATTCGCGTGCTATGTCGTCCTTTATCCGGCCACTATTCATAATTTCTAATTTATTAGTAAAAAAATTCAGCCTGTCAACAACGTTTGAATGGCGACAACCTAATAACTCAACAAAGAACAAAATACATTTCCGAAATCTTTTTGAAATGTGCATGAAAATGAACTAGAAATCGACCATCGAATTTTCTTACTAGGAAACGGTCTGAGGCGGCGTAGAAGTTGCGGACATCTTTGCGGCGCCCAAAGAACGGTCTCCTCAGAAAAGCTATTTTTGTTCTATGAAGAGCTAGGCTAATGAAATTTTCAGGGTAGTTGCCCGAGTGCCCCATCATAATTATCGGGTACTTAAACAGTCATTTTTCCTTTGCGCCTGTGCTTGGGCGGTCGAAAGTGTGCAAAAAATGCAAAAAAGGGGTCATTTTTGCGTTTTTTCCTGCAATGGAGCGACCAAAATTCAAGTCCACGTTGATTTGAAGTCCTCCTGAGGTGAAAAAAATAAAAATTTCAGATTTTTTGGACCCTCACGGCCAAATGTCAATGTTCTGAAAATCTATATGAGACTCTCCGAATTATGGGGAAGCGGCCAATCGAGGTACCTACAGGGTCGTCAAATTCAGGAAATATCAGTCATGTGGTCTAGTATATACATGAAAAATTTCAGATTTTTTCGAGAACATAGAGCGAAGATATTAGAGAAAATGTTGAATTCTCCTGACTTTTTTCCGATAGCTTATATTATTCTTAAACCATTTTAGGCTCACACAGGCCGTTGTACAACAGGCTATGTCAGCAGAAATCGCAATGTAGGATATTAAATTTTTACTCTATCTGATACAGATAGATATCTGCGATCATGTTTCTGTCAATTTGCAACAGTATCTATAATTGTTTCAGAAAAATACACTATTGTTATAAATTTTTTGATCCTATTGACGTTGAGTCTGCTAGTCAAATCAATAATAATCTAAGTGGGTTGAGTATACAAGCACAAAAACAGTAGGATGGGGGAAAAAGCAAAAAGAAGGCCTTGTTTGTGATTTCATTCCACTCCGCGGAAATAGTCAGCTTTGACTTTTTCACTGCACCGCAAAGCAAACATGAGACGAATATAATTGCTTACTTTCTCCAACCTAGTAAACAGGCGCTAATTGAATGTTGAACGTGAACGGAGAGACTGGTCTAAGCCAGCTCTTGTGTTAAGGGGGCGTTAAACCAGCGCCTGTTTTCGGTGTTGTACCTATACATTTCACCACATTTTATCTTTACTTTCTCTCTTATCAATATCTGCCATCATCGTGTAGTTTACTTCTAAATGTCGGTCGATTTATTGAATGGTTGGCAGATTTATGACTTTTTTTCGCATACATATCTATGTTTCAATGCTACCTTATTTTTGAAGATTATCATCTGTGAAGCATAACCCAAAAAATACGCATTCTGCCAACCATAATTTGAGGGCAATTTTTCATTCTTCTTCATTCTTTCTTAAACAAGCTGCTCCACTTCTTAAAGAATTGTTCCATCAGATTGTGTCCCAAAAATCACATGATCCCTCATGTGTGGACAATATTGAAGTCCACTGTACAATTCAGATTGCTTGCCAATCGCCGTTTGTTCTGTGTATAGCAGTTGGCGAACAATGACCAGTTCCCTTGTTGAGGAGGGAAGATGCAATCTGAGTCCAGATCAGAAAGAACGATAGACAATGTTGTTGCATAATGTATGACCACCCACTGTATACTCTCTCCACTCTCGCTTTCCTCTCTACAGAAGTTGAGTGGCTTGTGCACTTCTTTTATCTGTAACTGGATCGCTCGTTCCTAGTGCAAGAGCAGGAAAAGCTCACCTCACAGTGAAGCTTCTCGTGTTTTTCAAGTAAAATAAGCAATCGAGCAATCTTCGCTGACTTTTTGCTATAGAATATAGGCGAAAGGAGGCAACATAGATTGAAACAGTGAAAGTGCAGTACAATTTCAACATACATGGGCAACAACTCTATCGAGCAAAGAACTAGTGCGTATTGTTGCCCGAGCAAGTTAAAGGCGCAATTGAGAGTCTCAATATGTTCCGCCCCCTCAATCATAGTCATTAGCACTTCACTCATTCACCTCCAATCTGCTTAATTGCGCTCGCCCATCTCATTACTGTAGACATTTGAGAACAGATGCTGTTGCAATAGAAACAAGGACGTTTCACCTTTTCCCATAAGAACGATGACCCGCTAAGTTTTTCATACCATTAGATCCCGCCAATTCCTCTTCTTCATCCCCTCACGTACAATTAATGTTACGGATACCAGATTATGCGCCAGATTCAACAGGATTCCTCCCACATTTCACTGGTCACTCCCAGTGGCTAGAGTTGTAGTCGTCGGGAATTACATTTTCCTTTACATTTCAATGTTTTGTCAATAACAATAATGTATTTTCAGTATAGAACTTGATGATAAGATGGAATATTTATAATATCTTTTAGCAGCTTCAGTTATTGTGTTGCCATTCTTAAGATGAGGATTCCAACAAGTCTAGGTTCCACAATATCTTCTGCTTTGCTATGCATTGTGCCCGGTCATAACAACTTGACAAAGCAGTGACAGACAGAAGTGTGCGGTCCCGTAATTATCTTAAGTGGTATATGGTTGACCCTCTTTTCAAAACTCATCATATCCATAGTTTTTCGTTTTCCTCACGAAGTTACCTTGTCTAGTCAACCACAAGGTCGTGTGTGTCTGCAAGTGTGTCTGGTCAATAGCGGTTAAAATGTTCTTCCTCATCCTCAGTCTCTCTTCAGCCTATGTTTCCGTAACGGTTTCTCCAAACTCCATTCCAATGTGTACCGAGGCCCATTAACCCATATATCAATCAATATCACTCTGCACAAATGTAATAATTCAAATGTCTATCGTCATTCAGTGATTTAGTCGTGTTTTACTTTTGTTATGACACGGCACCCTTGTTCCCTGGATGCAGTTGCATTAGAGAAAAGCCATGAAACATTCGAGTTCAGGAATGACGGCCGAAGTACTGAAGGAAGAGAAGCCTTGCATGAATATGGACGATGTGCAAGAGGTGGAGAATCCAGAAGACTGTTTCCTCGCCCAGGAATACGAGGAGATAGCGGAGATGGACGAACTCGCAAGGGAGGTGAGAGGCCATTCTTGAAGAACAATTACAGTGACTGTGAAACTTAACCAAAGTAAAGCTACGTTGCATATGTTTTGCATAGATACGAATATCCAGTACACTACTAGCCAGGACCAGGTATCGCTTTTTTGAAAATAAAGTGCAAATTTTTATCTCTGCTCATTGATGACTCAATCTCTCTGGTTCATCATATACAACCGGTCGGAATGAGTTGACCGAGAGTTTTGTTGCACTCTGTCCCTAGTTATGACATACGAATTATCAATCTAACAATAGGAGTGTTGTATAACGATAACAGCCAATCGTCCAGGTGAGATCGCGGTAGTTTGAATGTCTAAGTGACTTCATGGAAAATGAGAAAATACGATTACATAAAATGGCTCGCAGGAAGTCCGCAAGTTCGAAATCGTGTGGAAGTACGTCTTCATTCTTCTTGGTATTCATATCGCGGCTGCTATCGGAGTTTACTTCATGTTCTACGGCAAGGTTCTCTCTGGAATCTATGGTGAGCCAAGGGTTTTCGAAAATACTGGCTATATCAACATGTAGATTGCGAAATCTAATTAAAAGGGGAGGGTATTTCACAATATCAAATGAATTGGTTACAGGATTAGCAATTGGATGGTGGGTCCTGACCTCAATCACTGGAGGAGCACACAGAATGTGGACTCACAAGGCATTCAAGGTATGCAACAGATGAATCATGGCATCATGGCAATAGCAATACGTTGTGCGACTTTGAAGGCACCACAATCCATTAAGAATTTAATAGTTTAAAAAATTCTTTAATCTGAACCAAGAAACTCTTAGCATTTAGGCAAATTTCGGCGTTCGTCTCTTCCTCATGATTGGACAGTCATTATCAATGCAGGTAACGTCCATTTTCCCTGCAATCATCTAGTTTGGAGTTCTGTCTGTCATTTCCATCCTGTAGTGAAGTGTCTAATTACCCATGACTAGAATTTCTAAATAGTAGTTTTATGCATTTCATATTCGTCTAGTCGTTGCGGTTGTCTATTGATCGCAGGACAACGGCTCCGATGAGCGTAGAATAGTGAGAAATGCGTTAAATTACTGTTTTCGAACCCAAATTACAACGTCATTCAGAACTACGTGATCAAATGGGCGCGAAATCATCGCTGTCATCATAAGGTCAGCAAAGTTGTCGTTTCAGCGTTGCAATGAATCTTTTTGAGTGGACAGATTCCGATGCCGATCCTCACAACATCAATCGTGGTTTCTTCTTCGCTCACATGGGATGGCTCATGCTAAAGAAGCACCCTAAGGCAAGCAATATTCCAACCTCATCCATTTAAAAGTGGGCCAAATACTCCCTATAGCTTGATGTAAACATAGATAAGCATGTGCTTTGTAGTAAAGGCAGAAAGAATGGCAAAGTGCATTCCATCTGCCTGTTCTCTCTATCGCGCGGTTGTGTCAAACCAAGGGAGCGACTTTTGGAACGATCTGTGCCGTCATCCGACAGGTCGTCCTATGATTAGCAAGAGGGAATGATTCACCGGAGCGCATGGACGAAAAACGTTCCATAAGTCGTTCCCTAGTCAAACCTGAGACGACTGGGTGACTGAGCGCGCAGAAGGAAGGAATGCTCGTTGGCATTCTTTCTCCCATCCACAATTCCTTGGCCAAATCAGCAACGAATATTATAAATACGGGAAAGGTTTAGTGAACAAAAACGCTCTCTTGTGCTCTGTAAATAACCCATTTCAGGTTCTCGAAATGGGCAAGAAGGTTGACATGTCTGACCTGGAGAATGATCCCATGCTTGCATTCCAGAAAAAGTATGTTTCAAGAATTTCTCACCACTCTGAGCGATTGTACTGATTTTTCTTCGGTTCCTTCGATTCAGTTGCTCGCTTTATGTCAGCCGATCAGTGTCGTTGGATGAACAAGTCAATGCGAATTAGGAGCACTAAATCCGTAACAAAGTGTATGTATCATTAGCTCGGAGCTGTTGTCCCTGCATTCGATAGCACAACCGCTCCTAGGATAACAGGCGAATGAGAAATGCACTTTACTACCGATTAGGAAACCCGAATCCATTCAGATACTTCCTCATCCTCGCTCCCACTCTCTTCGCAATCGTTAGTTTCATCCCGTGGTACTTCTGGAATGAGGATCCATTCGTGTGCTACTTCACCATTGGGTTCATGCGTCTTGTCATGCAGTACCACATGTCCTGGTGAGACTACAAACATATCACACATACCGTACTGCTAATTTTTTAACGGTTAACAGAGTGGGGTGAAACACAATTGTACCGTAGATATTTGAACAATAACGAAGAACCAGAGAAGTGAGCAGGGAATTGTGGTTATTATGCATCCTAGCATTTCTTCTTAGCGCGCTCCTTTTGTTTTTGATCAAAAGTCTAGGTATCTCATTGTTGCGAGCTATCTCGTTGTTTCTCTGACCTCCGCCCTAGATTCTGGATATGTTTCAACTGTGTGGTATATAGGCAACAGCAACAGTTCATTTGTGATAATCACAGATTCTTCACTCTATCCAATCGATTGACAATAAGATCTCTTGAGGATCATCAACTCCGCCGCTCACACTTTCGGGTACAAGCCCTTTGACACGAAGATCTCGGCAGTTGACAATGGATTCATGGCCATATTCTCAGGAGGAGAAGGATGGCACAATTACCATCATGCGTTCCCTCAGGTAAACAAGCAACTTTTAGAGTTCATAATTAATTTTTGTTAATTCTCTTCAAAATGAAACATGGATGATGTGAAAAATTCCTTAAGGTTTCACTGAGAAAGCGAGCACATTGTGTTTGCAAATAGGTATCAGGGGTTCAAAAACGGCAAATTTGTCCTCATTCTTTTCCACCGCGCATTTGTCTCACCCCTGATAGACAATCGCGCAGCCGAGAAGAATGGCGAGAAATTTGCCGATTTTGAACAATTATTGTTTACAGGTATATTCTAAATGAAGGTGAAAGATTTGAGATGATAATGTCTCTTTTTAGGACTATCGTGCGTCCGAGTACATGTGGAAGAGCAATTCGACTGCAATGTTCCTTGACTTCTGTGCTGCTCGTGGATGGGTTTGGGATAGGAAACTGATGAGCAAGGAAGTGGGTATCAGAGGTTATAAATCGACAAATTTGACGTCATTCTTCTCTACTGCGCGGATGTCTCACTCCCTGATATACGATCGCGCTTCAGAGATAAATGACGATAAATTTACGAATTTGGAAACAATATTGGGGGTACTACGTTGAAACTTTTACATTTCATGAAAGCAATTGCTTGCGAGATATAGGACCAGTGTTCTATACAAACTGCAAACCCCAAGTTCTTTACAACGATTTAATTAGGAAAAAATGAGATGCACGAGACAATTTTCCATGTGCATGGCTGTATTTGAGACCAACGCTTCTTGAAACACACCAAAGTGATGGTATGCTAAAAAAATACATCAATGTGTTTAAGAAAACTTCTTGTAGGCTCTGGAGCGTCAAAAGGCAAAGTGCGGCGATCACTCTCGTCCCATTGAAGTACAGTATCATTAGAAGACTTCTTCATTATGAAGAATTGACAAAACAACATCGTACTACTTTTTTCCGACGTTTCATTAATTTATTCTGCAGCACAAAACAGTTGTTCACTCCTGTCATTCATGTAGATCTGTCAAATAAATGTGAAACCAGCAAACAATACATTGTATCAATCTGGCTTTGTATGCTGAAGAGAATCGATGCTATCGCTATGTTTTTTGTTTGTACGACAGTGAATTCATTACTTCTAAAGAGAAAGTGATTTCGACTTTTGGCCATTCAAAAAATACAAAAAGTACGATCAGGATGAGATTCGAATTCACGCGGGGAAACCCCATTGGATTAGCAGTCCAACGCCTTAACCACTCGGCCACCTGATCACACGGACCTACATCGAGGAGTGATGCTTATCAATGGATTTGCTTTGCAGTGTTCACTGTTCATCATATTCACATAGTATTTCTAACTACATACGTGACGGCATTCATACGGAATGAAGTGTAATACTCACAATGGACGTTTTTGGACTTAGTCCCGGGGATCCATTCCATATGTATATCATTCGAGAGCACTTGGGGGGAAACCAAAGAATCCACCAATTATTTTTG
>JACMIF010004948.1:0-11420 GCA_014805445.1 Diplogasteroides magnus | reverse complement strand
GTGCAAAAGACGTTTGTATCCGGCAGGATTCGAACCAGCGACCTTTTGGCTACTAATTTTGGGGTAGTCGACCCAATTTGACCAAAATTTTGAAGTCGTTGGTAAAAGAATTCTTTGATGAAATTTTCACCTCAGACGTAGAATTTCATGGAGAATCGAATGAAACAATAAAAAAGCTCCAAATAGGCCAACTTTTTTTCAGGACGACCGTTTTTCGGAAACAAAAGGCTATAACTTTGTCAGTTTTGAGTTTCATGAGTCGGTCCCAACAACAAAAAGTCTTATCTCGTCGAGTCGATCAAGCATCACTATACATCAATATATTTATGGGGTTTGGACGCCTAGGAAAAAAGTTAGGTTTTCCGAGTCCGCACTTTGCCGATTTTTCCCATCTCTCGAACTCATTTTCAGACTTTGAGATTTGGATTTTTGAACTCAGCGTGGTCGACTTAGTTAGATAGGAAAGTTTGAAGAGGGGTCAATTTTTGACTATGTGCCAAGGGTATCTCACTCCTGCCAGATAGTGTCTGATATGCGACCAAGAACGTTTGCATAGACTGAATAGACAGTGATGTCATTGGTTACTCGTCCCTTAACAATCTCGGTTTACGATATGAACTTTGATGAACTAAATATTATTTTCTAATTATAAGCCCCTCCCATCATTCGTACGAGATCGCGAATTAATCCCGTTTATGTGCGCAGGGAAAGAAGCTTAAACATTTATAGACTTCTGTTTCCAATCATATATAAAAGAATGAATGTATTCTCTTTCAGAACGTGTTCACTCTCGTGGCCGTGTGCTCATCGACCGTAACGTTCACTACAAGTACATCAATCCCAATCTGGTCGCTATCGCCACTCTGGATGAGGTGAGAGGGGAGGGGAGGGAACACGGTGATTGTGCGGCGCACAGGGTGGTCTAACACGGGTCCTTATTCATTAAATCCAGTAATGTAGAGGTCAATAAAATACATATGCAACTCATGTTTTGCCGCTCAGGGCAACCCAATCCATTCCACGCAAACTGAATGTACGGCATTTTAGTCGATTACTAAATAATGGTGAAACAGACCTGGACTGTACATGTTTGATTTTGGAGAGAGTTTGCGAAAGAGCAGAAAGTGCAACCAATTGTGCAACACTGGCATTTTGCAGTATAGTGCTATACACACATTGCCAAGATACATCCTTTTTTTATCTATTTAAGACACTTGCATTGCAGACCCGTCAGACATTCTCCCTCCATCTCATTGATGCTGTGTCTGGACAGGTCGTGCACACTGGAAAGGCTCACAAGGTGCGGTATTCTATTTTCCTTATTGTTGTTTCACAGCAAACATGTGAATTTGTGTTTCGTAACATCTTAGAACTATCTCAATTTCGCGTAAATGATGTATCGGTAATTTATTTGTTGAAAAAGATCTCGAATTTGTGTATCAAATGTTCTTGAAATGATGAAAATTCACGCGGAAGACAATGTTCCTTTGCACTTTGCTCCAATAAACCTCTTATATTCCAGGTGTCCGGCCCCATTCACGTCGTTCACTGCGAGCACTGGGTGGCAGTGAGTTTTTATTTTATTTTCTTCCTAATTCTACCGTAATCCTCTAGTGTTCTCAAAGCGATATTTGCATATCCCGCTGTTCAGTGGACTATTCATATGGGGGATAAACTATCTTTCGAAACGTGGAATGATGTATACAGTAATCCACTTACAGTACTCTCACTGGTCGGAGAAGTCTCGTCGCACGGAGTTGGGAATTCTGGAACTGTACGAGGGATACGAACTGCCGGAGAGCAATGTGTAAGTGGTTGATCGACGTTTTTTGACTTCTCCAAGGTACCCAGTAGATTCTCCAAATCAATGTGCAGTGCATTGTATTTATCTGCAATCCAGGTGATTCTATGTTGAAGTTGTGGATAAATGAACGGGAATTCTTTCATGTTTCGATTTGCATCCGAGAAGAAAGACTAATAAAAGAAATCGTTTGACTTCTTTCGCAACAGGAATAAGTATAGTCTTAGATTTATTTATGACTAGATTGTATTCAGCTTCGACTCCGCTATTCCCACTCGCCGCAAGCCCGAGGCCATCGCCCAGTCGTACGTCTTCTCGCAGGGAATACAGGCAATGGGAGTGACAGAGACGGGTACGGTAACTGGGGAGGGGTCTTGAGGAGGTTCATCGGCAGGGCTTTAGGCTTTGAGCTTTGGGCAGGTAGTTTCAAGGTAGAATACGCTAGACATGTCGTTTTAGAATATTTATGCTCGATCTTCGATGGTGAAGTAGAGACCGAATGTAGCAATGATACATGATACACTCCCGATCGTTTTGCGCCGCTGAGAATCTACTTATATAGAAATCATGGAATGTTGTTTGCTCATAGCAATATTCCCTTTGTCTAATGAAAATGAAAAAAATCACATCGATGATTATTCAGAGCAAGGCCTCACTACTCGTTCTCTCGTGATGGCCCTTCCCTTCGGAGGACTCTTCGAGGTGAGAGTGGTTACTGTAGTTACCGTAACCTTCCTTCCTGGTCCTGAAGTGTTCAAGTGGAAATTGTATTCCAGGTGACGCGACGCTTCGTGGATGCGACGCGGCCGGCCGAGCTTACTCAGGAGATGCGAGAGGTACGGTAGTTCGGTGAGGTCAAACTCATGATCAGCCTGATTCAGGAAATGATGATACCGTACATGCCGGAGATTCCAATCGGGACCGAGGACATGGTCAACTACAACCAGACAGTGTTCGGCATCAGGGGCATCAAGGCTTTGTGAGTTTATTATTTGATTTACTTTATTTAGACTTGCAATTATCGTAATAGTGTGTTTTTTGTAAAACTGGTGAATTGGTATTGCACACTAGACATATGTAGTCAAAACAGGCTGGTCATTCGTTTATTGCTAATGAGAGATATTATATCAATCACAAGTTTGGAAAGAACCTCGCCAATGCTGTGAAAAAGTTAATAAGAGAAAGATAGCACAAGAAGGGAATGATTATAGGATGGGAGAGGAGAACTAAGGTCTCGACTAGATTGTACATGTCTATATCTACTAGCAAATCCCATAGCTGATCTGTCAAAGAAACTGTACTTGCGATAATCTGACGAATTTCTGTTCGGACTCAGTTTACATTAATAATAATGATTGTTCAGCCCGTCCGGCCTCGAGTCGACCTCTCTAGTGTTGGCGTACGGAGTGGACACATTCTACACTCGATTGACACCCTCGGGCACCTTCGACATCCTCAAGGATGACTTCGATCACGTACTCATATGGTGGGTTACGGTATTTTGCAGGGAGGAGTACGGTAGTGAAGGAGTAGATAGAGAAAAACGGTGGAAATAATTATTTATGGTAGATATTACACCCCTTACTCTTAGATCAAAGAAAGCTATTGTCAAATCTCAAAATTGCGTTAGTTTTAATCATGTAGTCGAACGAGAATTCACAAGGTTCAACTTACGATGGTGAAAAATGAACGAAGAGTATGGAAATTGGGATGCAAGTATGGGGGTTTAGTGTTCAAGGGAAAAATGTAGACAAATGAGCATGGCTCCTTAACATTGTGTAGTCAAACATGAATTCACCAGCTTTGAAATATTTTTGAAATGGAAATATCAATTTCAGTCTGGTGCTCATTGCACTCTTCGGAGGTTCGTTCATCTGCAAGCGAATCGTGAAGCGCAATTCCATCAAAGCAGCCTGGGCCTGAATCAGATACCGTAATCTTGGCACCGTGCCAAGCCTCTCGGCTGCCCAATTCCTCCAGCTCTAATAATCTTGCACACCAAGGTTCTCACATGACAATGGTTCTGGTATCATCTCTCCTTTACTCCCAATCATTCTCACAGTACCTTATCGGGTAGCAACTACCGTAAACCCTCAATTTCGATCGATTTACCTGGCAACATTCACAACTCTGTAGCACACACGCACACAACGGGAGACTAGTGTACTTTCCAAATTGATGACTAGGATTTTCCCGCCAAAATTCTCGAGAATCTGTGATTTCCCCCTGGTTGTTCTATGCACACAATAAGTCCAATTATCGCCGAACATGTTTGTCCCGAGCTCTTACAGTATCCTAAGAATATTCTAGCAGAGTTCCTTTTTTGAGCTTTACTACTATCTGATTGTTTCTATCCTACTGTTGTTTTAGAATGCGCCAAATGATTGTGTAATATTAGAAAGCCATTGTATCGCTCAATTTGTTATTGTCTTCTTTCTCATTGTTAGAGAGTGCAGCTCCATTCCTCATTTGATATATGTGAACTCTTTTAGCTCAGTTCTTGCATGAGACTACTTCACACAAAATCCTTTGTTGGTTTAGTGCTCAATATGTGATCTTATCACGTGAAATACAAGAGCGCCATGGACATTTGCGCCGTAATGGTGAAATGGACAATGATGTGATGGTGTATCTGTCCACCTTACTACTATGGCGTAAATGTCCATTATGCTCTTGCCTTTCACTCGATCTTCTCTTCCATCAGTGTTATGATAAGTTATTAGGAAACCTCGATGTCTTTTCTAGTCCACTTTCCGATTTGTATTGGTCAGAGATTTTAGTTTATTTTGTTGAACTAAGCTAATATGCCCTCGTTGTTTTAATAATGATAAAAAGATTTGAGAGTTTCGTTGTGTTTTCTAGGCTGGAATGCGTTCATTCGACGCTCTAAATATCTGATTCTTGTTATTTGTTCTTTGATCTTTGTTTGTTGGAGTGTTGTACTTTGATCTTTGTAGTTTGTAGTTTGGAATGGCCTCCACATCTGTGAAGCATCGTGACTTCATCGGTGAGCCCATGGGAGAGAAGGAAGTGACGGCCATTGCGGGAATTGGACCCACGTACGGGGCCAAGCTGACGGAAGCCGGCTTCGACAAGGTGAGGGGGAAAGGAAGTGGAAAGTAGTTCAGAATGGAAAGAAGTAGACTAGAGTGAAAGGATAGTTTGGAACCCGGTCGTTTCCGAACTTCGAGACAAAACGAATCAATCGTAATAGCGTAGAACAGGAATTTCAATTATGATTTGAGTGCAGACGCAGTAGACGTGGATTTGTTCATGACTGCATTTTCCAGTAGGTAGAAGATAATGCGCTTATCGATTGCATGTTTATTGATACTGGAAGTCGTTTGTTTTCTCTTGGACTGGCAACGATCAATCAAGACAGTGTAAATTTATTGTAATCGAAAATTGTTGAAATAACATGAACAGCCGGTGATTTGGCGTAGATGCGCGGATCCAATTGTTTTACCAACTAGCGTCGCGTAGTCGTAGGCCGGTTGATTGCTCCAACTATTATTTTATTAAAAATATAAATACTAGAATGATTGCTTGCAGGCCTACGTCCTCTTCGGCCAGTTCCTGTTGCTGAAGAAGGACGAGGAATTGTTCATTGAATGGATAAAGGTTCGTTTTGGGATGAAAGACAAGAGCGCCATGGACATTTGCGCCGTTATGATGATGCGGACTGCCATGGTTGTCGTTGTTATCACGGCGCAATTGTCCGTTTTCATTTAAAAACTTATCTCGAAACTAGGAAACCATTGGATACATTTTTTAAGCACTGATTGATCGTTATTTGACTAAGACTGATTTTTGTGGCACAGAATGACCATGTTTATCTGCGTTCGTAATATTGAGTGTTCAATGTTGCAGGAGCAGGCCGGAGTCACCGCCAATCACGCGAAGTCGGCATACAACTGCCTGAAGGAATGGGGAGAGCAATTCATCTGAAGTGGACTCTCGAACGGAATCCAGGATTACGGTACCCACTATTCCATGTAACCATCCCTATCTCTCTATCTCATACACAAGGAGTTCCCCTCACTTTGTATTGACAGTAATTATAAGTTTCCATTTTCTTCTATTAGTAGTCTAAATTGTTATTCTTCATTTACAGCACTCATATTCCTGTCTCATTTTAAAACGTCTAATTGTTTGAATTTCTCTTATCCTTCATCCATATTCCTCCTTCTTCTTTGGTTTAAAAGAACCAAATTCAATGGTCTAATCATTCTGATTTCTACCCGCTGGTACCCTAGCAAGCTTTGCACCTACGGCTAGCGTCTATTTCTCGGTTTCTGACCCCAAAATGCTCTCTCATTTCTGAAAATAATGTTGTTTCACGCTTCGATCAGATAAAAATGTTATGCCTAATTTTGTGTGACTTTGATCTATCGTTTCGATGATACGGCTGTGAGTACTTGGTGACGCTACTTAAATATCCCCCGATCTGGCATGTTTGGATTCCTCTTCGTCTCACCCAGATACTCGTACAACACGCAGAATTCTTGTAGCGCTGAAGTGAAAGACAATGGGTATTTGCTCCGTAATGGTGAAGTCGATACATATACACCGTCATTCGAACAGCGCAAGTGTCCGTTCATTCGAAATGCGCTAATTCGACGCTCTAAAAATGTTATTATTGTTATTCGCTCTGCGGGTTGTACGAGTATCTGGGTGAAATGAATAGGAACCCTAACATGATCTTTGTAGTTTCGTTTGGTATGCTATACCCTGATCTTTCCAGTTTGTAGTTTGGAAAAAAAAAGATTTGAGAGTTTCGTGGTGTTTTCTAGGAGGAGATGCGTTCATTTGACGCACTAAATATCTGATTCTTGTTGCTTTTACGTTGATGCCGTTTGGAATTTTTTTATCTTTGCAATTTGTAGTTTGGAATGGCCTCCACATCTGTGAAGCATCGTGACTTCATCGGTGAACCCATGGGAGAGAAGGAAGTGACGGCCATTGCGGGAATTGGACCCACGTACGGGGCCAAGCTGACGGATGCAGGCTTCGATAAGGTTAGCGGTAATTGAAAGTGGTTAGACATCGTGAATAGAGACCGTTAATTGACTCAGATATTGATAGTCGTTCATTTCTAGCCGTCTAAGTTCATTACACGCGGTCGTATCTCAATTCGCATATACAATCGCTAGGAGTGAAGTTTGACGGCTAGAAATGAACGGTTGTCAATATCTGAGTCAATTAACGGTATCTACTCATGAATCGCCTCACGAAGTCCTTTTCCTTTTCTCCATTCACTTTCGAACTGTTGTCTCTCGTAAGTGAAAGACAACCGCTGGACAATGAATTGGAGAAAAAGATTGCACTTCGTGAGGCAATTCAAGATTAATTTGAATTGGGAATTGCGGTAGAAGTTGATGTGTTCTCATTCAGTAAACAGAATGAGAATGCTCTTGTCGCTTATCGATTGCATCTTCATTTGTATATAATAATCTTTTGTGAATTCTGGGGCAGTAAACGGTCAATTCAGTCAACTGACCGTGTAAATATATTGCAATCGAAAATTGTCGAAACAACCTGAACACCCGGTGATTTGGCATAGATGCGCGACTTCAAATACTTTGCCACCTTGAGTCGTCAGTCTTCATCCGTAGCTATTATTTTAATTAGAAAATTTAATAAATAATAGAACAAACAATTGCAGGCATATGTCCTCTTCGGGCAGTTCCTTCTGCTGAAAAAGGATGAGGAACTCTTTATCGAGTGGATCAAGGTTCGCTTTATTACTTTCATATTAATAGTTTTGCATTTTCATTTTCAAACTGCAAACATTATCTCGAAACTAGGTAAACTTTGGATTAATTTGTTAGTTGTGGCCGAGCTTGCGAGGCCTACTGGCCTTGATTGTTTTTGTTGAGAAGTTAACCTCTTATCGAACGATTGATCACACGGTGTGGTGCTATTTGAGTAAGACTGATTGTTGGGGCCGAATCCCCTGGACTGGTATGGGTAGACTTCCATAGACACTGGGTTCAATAGATAGTTTATCGAAGATATAGAATAGAAGACGGAAGATAGAATAGGATGAGAGTGATGCGTCATGAGACGCTCGTCCCTTTTATACTGACATATTGTTGTGTCTATCGGGAAAAGGTGGGAGAAAGGGAAGGGGGTGAAGACCCTGTCTTCACACTGATGACTGTGGCACAGAATGGCCGTGTTTCACTGCATTCAAAGTATTGATTATCCAATATTCAGGAGCAGGCCGGAGTCACCGCCAATCACGCGAAGTCGGCATACAACTGCCTGAAGGAATGGGGAGAGCAGTTCATCTGAGGTGGTCGGACTCTCGAGCGGAATCCAAGATTACGGTACCCACCATTCTATGCACCCATCCCTGTCTCCCTATCTCATGCACAGGATTTCCCTTCACTTTCCATTGACAGTAATTATATGCTTCCATTTTTCTTCTAGTAGTCCCAATTGTTATTCTTCATCCGCAACTCTCATATTCCCATTTTAAGAAGTTGAATTGGCCCAATTTGATCATTCATCCATATTCCTCTTTCTTCTTTGGTGTGTGATCATAGCCAATTCAATGGTCTAATCATACTTTCACTTCTGATTTCTACCCGCTGATATCCTACAAAGCTTTGCACCTATGTACGGCTTACATCCATTTCTCGGTTTCATATTCAGACCCCAAAATGCTCTCTCATTTCGGAAAATAATGTTGTTTCACGCTGCAATCAGATAAACATACTGAGCAAAATGTCATCTGACTTCGAGCTAAACGGTGATGAACGGATCATTCTAAACGGAACATGACATGAAGAAGCTGGTGAATTAGTGGTAGACGTGGCTAATATAGGTTATGTAAGAAATTAGTTGATTGATTCCATCACACGTCCTCCGTCATGGCCACAGAATCGCTAAACAAGAAACTAAACAATTGTGAAGCAGAGGATCGTGTTTATCTGGAAGTTGCATATACTTGAGTCCGGCTGCATCTCTCAGGATTCAAAAAAGAACCTGAAACGGAGTATTCTCCTGTTGCAATCAATTGTCGGTGTTTTTGTTGTATTCGGTTGCCATACCCTCTGCAAGTGTATATCAATCAATTTGTGTCAAATACAGTAACCGAGAATACCGTTCGATAACCAAAAAATTCTCCTGATATTGAACCCTTGGCATATTCAACCCGTACATTGGCCTAGTTCGTGCTCTAATTGTGCCTTCCAGTCGATAACGAAGGAATTGCAGAGTCCTTATGTATCTCAAAAAACTGTCAATTTCAACTGTGGAAATAGAAAATGTTCATTCCGTGGAGTGCATCCCGTGACATTTGCAGAATGACTTCTATATTTTTCATGCATCTGCCATGTGTGTTATCAGCCGAACGACAGGTACGCAAGCACTAGGGATGTCTTTTTGGCGTGGGAATGCCCAATGTTTAGATGCGAACAAACGGAATGTATACATGTGCATGTTTTATCGTCATGGCCAGCAATTTGGACTTCGAGTATTTTCACCAATTCGGGCTGCTGTGTTAGTTCATTCATCGAGTAGAATTACAAGCTCAAAATCTCCTTTCCTCAACCCCCGCAACGAATGTTTTGAAGAGAGAAATGGCCGCTTGAAGAAGATAGTTTGCGTATCCCTCGTCATCTCTTTTTTGTATCTGATTTCTCTCTTCTTCCTTCTTCTTCATCTCAGCCTCTTCTCTCTCCTCGTCCTTCTTCCTGTCCTCCAACTCGACCCGGCTGAATTATGTTTCACGTGATTAACGGGTTGAAAAGCAAAACCAACCGTTCCTCACAGATTTTCTTGGTTTCCTCGTCCAATTTATCGAAGCATCCCTTGAAATTCTCGAAGTCTTCAATTTGAATCAAAGTCGTCGCGACCTGCAAGAAAAATGAATTCGTACAATCAGAGTGTCCCAATGATCAAACCAATCATGAATGGTTGGTCATATTTTGGCACTTCAATTCGAGATGAAATTTCCAACAAAACTTCTCCCTCGCGTAGAGGACGGAGTGCTAGTAGGGGTTCTAAAACGGTAAATTTGTCGTCATTTTTCTCCGGAGCGCGGTTGTCTCACTCCATGATAGACGACCGCGCGGCGGAGAAGAATGACGACAACTACACCGATTTAGAACCTCTAAGCGCTACCTGTTTCCCTGTCCACGCATGATAACAAAGCTTACGCACATATGTGAGCAGCTCCAGACTGTGCTTCCTCCCAAATTCCAATTTCTCGAAGACGCATTCTGCTTGGTTGGTATAGCCGCACCACACAAAATCGCTCTCCACTTCGTACGCTATGATCTGGGAAAGGAGCATTTTTACAAGATTATTTTACTTCGCCGACCCATGCAAGTGCATTTGAAACTTTCCAATTACTCAGAATATGATATTTGATCTCATCGGTTAACAGAAGTGAATGGGAATACTTCGCTAGCACGCTAATTCAATCCACATGCTTCCCCCACCTCGGGACCGCGCAACGCTCGAGCTGTAGTGATTGTAGGCATTCTCGTGGGAGGGAAGATGCTTGAAACGGCCAACAAGAAGTCCTCCAACTCCTCAGAAGAGCACACCTACAAGATCAAGATACCAATTAAAATCAAGATACCAAGCCGCAGTTTGGTAGTCGCTAATTGTGAACCAATCTCGAAATATTGCAGATGAAAATTTGGGAATCGAGAATAGGGAGGTTCGATTACCCAAAAGTAGTTTCATATTCATAAGTATCGTCTGTTCTCATTGATGTCTATAAGTGCGGAGTCGTTCCTATTGCGAGATCATAGACTTATGCACATGTAACTCAATTTTATTTCGAAATTGGCCACAAACTACGAGACGTTTACTCCATGCACTTTTGAGTTATCGATTCAAGATTCCACCTCGATGTTGAACTTCGTCAAATGTTCGTCCTTTGAGTATAATTCCTGCAGAAACGAGGAGAAATGGGCGATGTAAGCGCGGTTGATGGGATATTCCTCAATAACAAATAGTTGTCCTCCTGTCAAAAACTGTATTACATTGCATTCAACTGCATGTTAGCACATCAGTTTTTCATGATGAACATTTTCAATATTCTGGAATTTTGTCAGACTGCTAAATCTAAGATCTCTCAACCTATTTTTCATAATGATGAAAACAACGCTTTTTCATTAGGCATGTCTGTAGTTCTTTCCCACTTTCATTTGACATACCTTTTCCTCGCATACAAGAACCGCGTCTGCGTCAGGGCTGAAGTTACTCATTTTCTTTGCAGTATGACCGCAACGCCTTGAGCAACGCGTCGGGGTTGGGATTATAGTGCTCATCCGAAGTGAGGTTCTACGCCTTTTTTCGACATTTCAGAAGCAGTCGAAACATGTCAGTGCTTATGCAATTTCTAGAGAGGGTTCATACTCTAATAATAATATGTAGTAGTAGGGAAGCACATTAATATGCATGTAAACTGGTCTGATATACTTAATACGAACCCTCTCTCAATTTCATCCTACGCACTTGCTAATTTGCGTGATAATTCGTCGTTTCTCTTATCTTTACAAGGGAAGGTCGCGAAGTGTCCTCGAGGTTTTTGATCCTAATATGTATTGTTCGAGTGCCCTTGACGAGTGAACAATAAAACTACCTTTACTTTTTC
>JACMIF010004945.1:0-11433 GCA_014805445.1 Diplogasteroides magnus | reverse complement strand
TTCACTGGTATAGGTAGAAAATATGGGCTATGTGTTAAATGAGTGATGTCTGTATCGCCATCTCACGACTTGCCTGAATCGAAAGCTGATAACAAAGGATCCAAGCATCATAGCCTGCTGCTCTTGATGTCAGTCCGTAATAGAACTTTTGCTCATTGCATCACCAGAATATGAGACGCTTGCGTTGACAAGGGTAGGGCGAGGGAGGGTAGGGAGAGGGATGGTAGGGAGAGGAGCGCGCGCGAAAACGAAATGAAATGAGCAAAATCTCACTACTGTGGAGCAAAATTGTCACCTCCAATTTGGCTGATTTTCGCGTTTATGGGGTAATCGAGTGCGTAAATTCCAAAAATGATGGAATCTCGTTGCACCTAGTGCAAATATTTTACACGACGGCCGTTTGAAAATTTCAATGGGCTGAAAATGAGGTTAAAAATGAAGTTACAGGCGTAATTTTTATATCATGATATGCCCTAGGGATGTAAATTTGAATGCCACATTGATTTTACATATCGGATTTCTTTCCTATTTTTGACGAATTTTCGGATTTTTTTCGTGCTCTGAGGCAACGAAAAATTTTCATGTCACGCGGACCTCAGATTCGTTATCTACGTGGTCGATTTACCCTAAAACCAAATTTCCAGCCAATTCGGAGACCAAAAGTTGATTTCTAGTGCAAAGGATATCTTACAGAAGATGTCTCAAATCAAGGAGGCACGGTTAATCCTTATTGCATAGCCACAATGATTGACTCGTGGTGATAACAGACCTTTTGACATTGATTGAAACACGAAATGAATAAAAGTCTGATGCATAGTGACATAAAAACTGCACTTTGAGTGTCATCCCACGACCTGTTTTATGCAATGGCATGTGTGAATCACTCAAGGCTAAACAATATCATATGTAGGTATCTATATGATATAGGCTATATCCCTGAGCTTCCTACTGTGCATCGACCTAATTTACTGCAATAATTAATTCTCCCTCCGTGAAACATATCTCAACATCGAATTTCTTATACATTGTCGCCATCTATTCGGTACTGTTTAGGGATGCATGATTGCCCCTCGTCTTGTGCACTCCCCCGTTTTTGTCGTATTAGTCGATGATGACTAAGACCATATGTTGGAAGAGCTCGCCTCTCACGAAATGAGCTCTACAGTGTTAACGGCTTATGAACCGTTTTTGTCCGTGCAAACCGGTCACTCATTCTCTCTCGCTCATCATAGACAACCGCTCGAATGAGGGCACAGACAAAAGTCTGTCCAAAAGTCCTTCCAAACTGGCCACTAGAATACCACGACAACATGTATTGATTTTGACTTTCCCTAAATGCTTATCTATCGTATTCTTTCAAACACTTTCTCCGATCTTTCGGCGATATTGGAATCAACACCTTACACGATATCGCACAAACATTAGAGCTGGCCAAATAGTTCATTTCGCGATACACCGAGTCGAGCGGCTCAGTGAGCTAGAATGAGTGAGCTAGCTCACTTATTCTAGCTCGTGAATGATGAGCTAGCGGTAGCTCATTGCCAGTAAATATAGATAAAATTGGGCTTGATTATAAATGCAATAATAATAAAGCCTGAATTCGCTAAATTATGATCGCCTTGCTTCTCATACTACGGTCCTAACGCATAAAACGGCGGCGCAATACGTTTACGGACAAAGTTTGCTGTAGAATACGGTAGGTATTGTAGTAAAGGATACGATTTTTGAAGTCCTCTGGTTGATAAAATGTACTATCGTTAAAAAGCCTTCAGTTTTTTTCAGTTTTAGTTTGCAACTCCATGACGGAATGATTGCATATTTCACTAATTATAATCCCTCACGATAGAATGCGACCGTTCTGCGCCCACGAAAGAAGGGTGAATGATGGTGAATCTCAGCTCATTTTCATTGTAACTCCGAGCTAGATTGGTCTGATAGCTCATAGCTCAGTGATTTTACATGCAAAATAAGGAGCTAGCTCAGTGAGCTAGCTCACTCACGAGCTATTTGGCCAGCTCTAACAAACATGTATGGATCACTCACTACTAAATGATATCACACACGAAAATTGTTTTGTTTTTCTATTCTTTCTATGCGACAATGATATTGCTCTAATTTACTGCAATCATTTATACTCTTTCCGTGAAACATATTCCAACCGCGAATTTGTCGCCACATATTCACCAGTTTACCCGTAAATACGGTAACTCGATACCTTCTCGTCTGCCGACCGTAATGGTCCGTCGTTTTCTCCTTTTTATGACTTTTACGCCCTGATTTAAGAGTGAAAGGGAAGAATGGAGAGACGTCGACTAATGTAATGGGCATTTTGGAGATGAATGAAATTATCGTTTTTGGAGACGTTTCCCAACAACACCAGTGAATGGACCATTTGTCCAGCCATTTTGAGCGTTTGGAGACATACTACGATGCTGACAGACGGGCGGGAGTGTACAGTTGGGTGTCGAGAATCTCCCAGACACACCGAAAAATAACTACCGCTCCGGCGCAAGATCGGTTTTATTCTGCAGCTGGGTGGTAGTTTCAAAATCAAAATACCATCTAGCGGTAGAATAATTGCCGATCTTACGTCGGAGCGGTAGTTATTTTTCTATGTCTACAGAAATCTGGAGAAGGGAGAGAAAATTTTCCGATCTGTCTTGTTTTCGGTCCTCATGTCCTCAGGAAAATTGTCGAAACAAAACAGGCATCAGGGCCAATATAATTAGTGACTGACAGTTGACAGAAGACAGTGACGGAAAGGAATGACAGTTCGGAGTGCATCAAATTGGCTGAAATTTGATTATTCTTACAGTTTACTGAGTTCGGATAGGTTTCACGCCTAACGTTTAAGCATTCCGAGAGAAGCAGGGTCAATAGTATACTCCTATTTTTGTTGATATTAATCCTATTCAAGTTCCACCTCTCTTATCTTCGGGATTGAAATCGCCGGAATGACAGATGGCGCCTCAGACCACTCGGCCAACTCCACCCATTATGGCGCAAAAGTCCATGGCGCCCTTGGCATTCACCTCGAAAATAGGATACAAGAAGGTTTTTCTTGACTAGTTCATATTAGGGAAAGCATTATGGAATTTCTAACTTACCAATCTCTTAGGAATGATCGTATATCGCAAAGAGAGGCAACGGCTCCGACGAGATTGGGGAGGCTAGACATTCCATAATGCGTTTCCCAGTCCATTCCCTCTCATCTTCACCCTTCTCAACCCCTTAATCTGTCCCATTCCCCCTCTCTTCTCCCACAGTCAATAAACCACTTCACTCTTCCCAAGTGGACAGAATGTCGCGGGAGCGGCCTTTCGAACCTCGCATTATCCAGAAACGACTGGTTATTGTAAGCAATCAATCAATAATCTATCATCTACATGTCGCAAAACGATCACTTCATTGATTGGTGCAGTTACTAGATACTGTTCTACAGTAGCCACAGTAGATGGATCTCAATGATATTTGAAAAGGGAAAGTGAAATTTTCGCCCTTCAAATGTCTTTCCAATTGTAATTGGTGATACATTGACAGAATGAAGAAGAAGATTGCACGGGTACCGTTTAATTATGCGAGTGGTACCTATGGACATGGGAGAGACCTTGAATTTGCAGAATCAACTATGGGATTCTTTCTGCCAACATTGTCCTCTAGGGTTGTCAGTTCGAATGCGAAATCGGATATGTTTCACCGATCCCTAAATCTTGAAGATTATAGCTTTCATGAAGCCTAACTGATTTGGTAGCCCTATTGGCCTCCATAGCCCGCTCCGCTCTCAGGGGTTCTACAAAATTCGAGGTTGAAATATGTTTCACGGAGAGAGTATTAGTGATTGCATTAAATTAGAACAATGTACCTTTGTCTTCTTTTCTAGATGTATCAAATAGGTAAATTATATTATATATGATATCATGTCACCAATTCGGCGCAAGAGTCCAAGCCGCTCTAGTTTTTCACCTGTGCTAGTGTCATTAGCGACACCCTTGAAGGGCCCACTCCCTCTCCCTTCACTCTCCTCTCCTCAGTGTACCTCTCTCAGCCATTAGAGCCAACAACACAGTAATGAGTGCGGAAGAGGAAATGGATCATTGCATTGGACGGCGGACATGAGAACGACTCCTGCATGGAATGGGAGATTACTGTATTATTCGATCGATTACTTTGACTATCATACATCAAGGAATAATATACTCTTCATAATGTGCATAGTTACGGTTACATAAGCCATCCATCTATGGGAACGACTTATGCACCGGCCTCTCTCATTCATTATAGACGACCGTTCGAATGCGAGCACAGAAAAGTCAGTCCAAAAGTAGTTCCCTACTTCAAACTAACAATCGATTGATGATTATCCTTCTCACAAGGGTTGTCTCATTCTCAGATTACTATCGCCTACATAATGTGTGATGGATTTGCGACTCTTCGCTCATCTCATATTTATAGTGGGGGCGCAGCCAGAAAGTGCAACAGCCGTTATAAGGGAGAAGAGACTCTTGATTAGATCCGATCGACACTCATCCCCCCTCCAAATACCGTAATCCGACCCTCACAGAGTCTTCTTTCCACTCGGGACCACTCGATATCCCCAACTTACCGTAATTTCTCTTTCTCTCTTAGTCTGTTGTCTCTCGCCGCGCGATCTACCGTAATCCGACCCCATCCATCATCATCCATTCACGCTCCCCATTGTCTAATTGAGTGGAGTGCGAATGGAGGGAATGAATGGGAGTAGGTACGATAAGAGTTGAGGGCAATCAAGAAGAAGTGGGAATCATCAAACAAGACCTTGATTGAGCTGAAAGATAGGGTGAGCATTGACATTACAGTTGGCCGAATGTCTATTCTATTAATGGAACTGTGAAACATATCCTAGAAAATTGTCATTTTTCCAACCACAATAGTCTTGCTTGTTGTCGGTGATTTGTGACAAGTTCCTACAATTAAAGACGTCTTTACAGTAGTCTGGCTTACATTATATTTCAATTGCTGTCCGAGGATTCATCTGAAATTAGTTGGCTAAATTAAGAATTACAACTGTTGTTTATTAGAGTTGGGAGAGAGACAACTTTATATCGTAGCATTGAAACATATACGAAAAAATCAACTTGCAAACCCCAGTGTGTATTCATATCTATACTTGTCCCTCGCGTGTCGTAATTCTCTCGTAATCCCATCACCAATGCATCTTTCTCTTCACAAGTGGCAGATAGCCAATCATAACATGATGAAGTGGGAGGAGGATGACAGCTGTTTAGAGAGGACGAGTGAATAATCGACAAGAGTGCCAGGAATATTTTCGCCAAAGTGGTGAAGTGGACAGAGCGCCATCCTTGACTTAATTATTATTATGGCGCAAGAATCCATTTCACTATTACGGCGCAAATGTTCATGGCGCGCGAGTCTTAATTCTGTTTAGAGAGGATGGGTGGAGAATAGGGTTCCCTTATCAAAGCAATTAGTACAATTGTCATTCGTCTAACCTCAGAGGGGCGGTTGTCTATGGCATGAAGAGACAAGCGGAGGATAGAAGAATGACAAATACACTATTTGTTTTTCCTATGGGAACAATAATGAAGAATCAACAAGAGTGCCACAGACTATTGAGCCGTAATGGTGAAATTGACCCTTGAGCCGTAATATGATTTCACCATTACGGCGCCAATGTTCATGGCGCAATAGTTTTGAATAATTTCCATTCCGTTCCCTCAATTATTTACAGCCTCAGTGTTTTCTGATTTATGACGACAGACCGAACAAAAGATGTTTAATTATTTTTATGTACAGAGATGTGCTCTTATGGTTGGTTGTAGAGATCTCTAATCTCCGATGGGCATTCCACAGGATTTCAAAAGCAATAGTCAAATGCATTTCTGATTGTTGTAATCTCCGCGGAGTAGTTGCCTATCTCTCGTAGAGACAACCGCTCCGCGCAGAAACAAGAATCAGAAAATCATTTGTTTGAAACCCTAGTATTCAATTCTTCCCCTTTCCCTTTTTCCTGTCGTTTGTGTATTTGTAATTCATAGAAACGCCGTGCATGGCACAAAGAAAATACTGCCTCGAGTAGAAAAAAGACGACATTTTCCCACGTTTTTGAGCTTATATTGTCTCAACGCGTATAAATATCTATCCATCTGATGTAGAAAAAAGACGATTGAAGTAAAGAAAGGTAAGATTGAGGGTGACAAGAGGGAACATTTTGTATAGTCGAGACAGCTGCCACAGCTTCATCCAATATCCCATTCATCCATTCATCCCTTCCACCCTCCCCGCCTGTCCGGGAGCCCCCGATTCCCTCCGAGAGTAGATGAGCCCTTGGGCACACACACATGTGTAATGCGGGAATCGACTATGATCAATCATGGGAACGTCAATATGGGTTAATTGGATTACAGTAATCTCATTGAGTCCAGATGAGTCAGATGATAGGGCAAACCAAGGATGGCCTATTTAAGAACCGATGTTATCGCATTCGGTTTAAGCAAAAGAACTGAGGACAACATCCCATTGAGCACACAAATACTTCCTGTTAGGGTTTCTAAATAGGTCGAACGATATAAATCTATCCAACTTTTTCTTTCAAATTCTCAAACTGGAGACATAAACGCACGGTCAGAGCGGATTGGACAAATAAGAAATGTACCTTTCTACCGATCTGGAATCCCTACTTCCTGACGATCTCAATAGCGGGTTCTTTGGATGCAATGATCTCTTTATTGTCACATACATGAAGGGTCGGGCGAGCAGAAGAACAGATTTTTACCTGGTGTTTGTACTTCCCTGTTGCTCTCAATACGAAGTGCAAGGATGTAAGGACTCCTTACAGCTCTCGTCTCGTATCTCGCATATGGATGAGTACCACTTAGAAGAATATTGATATGTAGCCACTATTCTGCGCCCAATGAACCGATGATACTTCTCTGTGTTGCAAAGAACAAATAATACACACAGAAGAACTGCCAAAAAACCTGGTTTCCTGTTTGACAGCTTGAAACTGTCACCAGTGACAGTGAAACTATAGTCACCGACTGTTTGAAGCTGTAATGCAATCCAATCATCTGCTATGACCTGTCCTATGGCACACAGAGAGAAGAGTGGGGGAATACGGATCGTTGGACACAGGAGAGTGGATATCAATGCCCTTTTCCCATCTATTCTCCATTCACCATCCCCTTCACCACCCAGGAACGTTCCTCCCCCCCCCCCTCCCCCCTGTAGGCTGTGCAAACAGATTCCGAGCACTACATATACACAATAGGACATGTATTAATACAGTGCTTCTGAAGCCAATACTGGAAGAAGTCCATATTTCCTCGATTCTGCCATTCGCCATCACCGCGCTCGCTCCTCCATGTTTTTGTATGGCGATATCCTCCATGCATTTATGTTTGCATATATTATTTACTTATAAGCGACGCAAACACATTCCGGGCATTATATACACATATAATTCTTCGAATACTTCTTCTGAATCTGACGGCGGACTACCTAATGGAAGGAGTCTCTCCTCTCTCCATTCACCATCCTTCCCCCCTTCCCTTCTCCCCGTAGGCTGGGTAGATAAAACCAGAACATATACACTGTAGCATCCATATCAGAATACTTCTTCTGAATCAGAAGGGCAGCTACACGAATAATTGAAGGAGCCCCTCCTTCCACTATTCTCCATTATCCATCATTTCCCAGTACCGTTCCCTTCCCTGAAGACAAAATACACAGAACCCGTTCATTATACACAGTAGTACAGAGCTTCCAAACGGATAAGAAAGAGCCCCTCTTTGCTCTATTCTCCATTAGGGAACGAAATTCAAGCAGAAGTGCACACTCTGTCGTCTAATTCCCTTGGAGTGGTGGAGTGGTTGTCTCTCCCATGTGATGTACAATCGCTCCGAGGCAACTAGACGAGAGAAATGTGCACTTCTGAGTGGATTCCGTTCCATACTCTCCATCCATCTACGGTTACATCTCCATCTTATTGGGCCAGGAGGACTAGGAAGCCGAGGAATTTGGATATTGTTCTTCACGATCTGAAATGGATAGGCAATGCTTCACCCCATCCTCTTACACGCTGAAAAACCCTTCATGAATCTGCCAAGATCGAAATCGTTGCTAAGGAAGTTCGGAAGTCTGTTTATTGAAGGTGAAAGAGTCCCTCGTTTCCATTTTCTATGCATTAGTGAGTCTCTCCTCTCTTCCTTCTAATCTTATCAGACCAGGAGTGTTGGTATTTATGGCTTGTGAGGAAGTTAGCAGGGACGAGGGGACGAAGCCTGAATGGTCTTGCCAAGATTAAGAGATGATATATAAGGAAAGGGAAGTGAGTAGGAAGTTCATCGAGTCAGATCGTGGGTCAAAGTCGTAATCGCTAGAAGGTGTGTTCTGTTTGAGCATTCATCTCTGATAAACGACAGCTCAAGGAGAAAGTAAAATGATTCACTACTGTGATAATCGCCGAGTATCACGACTGCGACACAGGGTCTGACCCGATGAACATCTTAGTCTTTTCTTGTTCTTGACAAATCCGTGGCGAAATTGCATGTATCAGGACATCCAGCAGTTAGACAGTAGCGAGAGAACACAGGGTTGTAAGAGAGCACAGAGACATGCGAGATCGGAGGCCTGACCGGAGATCCGTCATTCAGGACCTGTCTCGGTAGGACCACTACTTATTATTATTCCTAGGTAGCTTAACTGTTATACCGAGTACGCTCCTTTTTTTGCCCGACTGTGTCCCACTCATTTTGCGTACTATTTAATCGTTTCACTGACCATTTGACCTGATTTAACATATGTTTCACAAGGGCTATTTACGTGAAAATGAGTTTTGAGCAACAGTTTCTTTGGCGGAAGTAGGAATCAACCAATCACCACTTCTTATCCAATCAATCCTCCTGGTGGAGGAAGATTGTTTTGTGGCAATCGAGTATGGTAAATACTACGGAACGCATTATGGAACCATTTTCGCCTGTGTTCTCATTTGACCGCTAGTCTATGGTGAGTGAGAGAGAATAATTCACCGGTGCGCACAGACCAAAAACGTTCTATAATGCGTTCCCTAGTAGATACTTCCTGCACAGTGTAATACTCGGTAAATGATCTGGGCAGCTGGAATGAATGCACAAATCAGCTATATTGCACCAGGAAGTCATTTCATCTAATTGACCGAATTACTGTAGTAGAGAATATTGTATTTATACAGCTTGAGTTCCTCAAGTAAATTCGACATTATGCAACTTTCAACGGCGATGTTTGTTTGTTTAAAAGTGAGCAGCTACAGAGTTTGTAAAACATGAATCATTTGCACTTCTCAATCATATAATCTCTGCGGACTGTTTGCGGAGATAAGACGGATGAGAAACGCATCGAATCACCGTGTTCGAAACCCCTAATAGTGATCAAAACCATGGTTGTGGTACAACGAATTACCCCCACTTCTTTCATTGTAATACATAAATAAGTAGGGCTAATTGTCCCCCTTCCTTTCCCCCATTCAGGAATTCCCACCGCCGTTCATTGGCTGTCAAAGGTCACTGAGGGTCATTCTCTCTTTTTATCCTCGTGTCTATTACTGACTATCTAGAGGGGAATGATGGTCCGAGCTTATGTTGGCTGTTTGACTACGATATCAGATATGTTTCACTGATCCGTTATCTGGTCAGCTACTGATTTCGTGAAGCATTGGGTGGAATTCTCAAAATCATTGGATTGTGAAGAGTGGAATTCCCCAAAAGCGACAGCCCACTCGTTGTGACACTGTAATTGTTCCCTCAGAAGAGAAGAAAGGGAAAGTGAAGAGTATGGGACGATGCAATGCCATGATAAAAGCAGCCAGACGAGCCGAACGATCTGGCTCTGCGCTCTCCCCCTGTCTCTGCGTCTCTAGTCACTTAGAGAGAATGACTCGGGGGAGGGGAATAGGAAAAGAATAAGATGCAATCTCCCCACTCACATCTAATTAACCCTACAATCTTATCGTATTTACGGTAAATTTATCGTCAAGGGAACGCCTTGTAGCGTAGTCGATTGTAACTATGATTGGCAGTTCGACTTCTTTATGGGTTATGTTTCACAAGGGGTATATCTTCAAATATATAGGATCATTGAAACACAACCCTAAAGTAGGCAATGCGCCAACCATGACTTACAAATGAATTAACTCAAGTAAGATGACCTCAAGTAAGAGTGTAATTTCGCGAAGGCCGTGCGGTCTTTCGCGGCGGGATTACTGCACTATATGCGTATGGTATTACACGAGAGATCGTAAACTGAGAGGGATGAATGGACATCACAAAACCTTCAGAGGAACACCGCTCTGAGGAGGACAGAAGGTTGAACGGTCTTGTGCCATACCAAACCTCTTTCGGAACTATTCAAATCGAATACAGTATCCTGGCAGTATGGCTGAAAGGACCACGGTCCCACTATGGATTGTTTGAACTTCAGAATTATGCGCTTTAAGGGTAATTCGTGCAAGAGTTTCTTAAACGGTAGCAAAGTGCATTTCAGTTTCGTAGACGGAAGTGTAGAAGGATAGGATTTGATGTGTTAGAGTGCTCTGTCATCCCGTGGATAAGTGGATGAGGGGGAGTGAAAGAGGGTGCAAATGACCATCCCTAATCGCCGCGTGGCCTAATCCCCTCCTTTATTGCGCAGTGACTCATTACAGTACACGAGAAGACATGAGTCTAACAGACGGAGAGTATCAATTAACGTCGGCAGTTCGGATACTGGGAACTGCATCGGCAGATTCCCCTCCTCAGCCCATGCGCGTGATAGGAGTAGACTTTTGCCTTTACCTTTCGGTTACGTTTCACGAAAGGTATAACTTTCGAGATATGGTGACTCAAGAATTTTTTAACATTCGTGTATTCTAAGCAAGACACAACAAAGAATCACTTGGGGAGTATAGTGAAAGAAAGTGAACAACTGAAAAGAAAATCAGTGAAGCATATCCGACTTCGCTTGGAAATTTCCATACTATGAATGCTCTTCCCTCTCTCCATTATCCATAGTGTATTCTTCATATGCCTATAAAGGACTTTAATGTTAAAGCCCATTTTCCGTCTCGCACACGGTCAGATCTGTTGCCGGTCAGACAGTGGTGAGAGAGCACTGCTTTACAAGAGAGAGAGCAGAGAAATCTAAGCCGGCAGTCTGACCGAACGTCATTAAACTACAGTACACATGGCATGCATTCTTGACAATGAAAGCCTTGTCATTACGGCGCAATTGTCCATTAAGCCCTTGTCTTTCACCCCTCATTACACTACAGTACACAAGACATGTGCACTCTCTGACATTGAAAGCCTTTCCACTACCATGACAACGGGACAAAGCATAGTCTCCTGAGCCAATGGAGTGTGTATCAACAAAATGTGGACAAATCGCCTTCGCTTATGCCTCAGGGGGGGGGGGGGGGGGCGG
>JACMIF010004944.1:0-11433 GCA_014805445.1 Diplogasteroides magnus | reverse complement strand
ATAAAAATTTAAAAATCGTATAAAAATTCAAAAGCGCGAAAATAAAAATTTAAAAATCGTATAAAAATTCAAAAGCGCGAAAATAAAAATTTAAAAATCGTATAAAAATTCAAAAGCGCGAAAATAAAAATTTAAAAATCGTATAAAAATTCAAAAGCGCGAAAATAAAAATTTAAAAATCGTATAAAAATTCAAAAGCGCGAAAATTCATCAGTTAACCTTTCACTGTCATTCTTCACCAAGTATAGATAAAATCGGCTATAAAAGTTTGGCAATGTCTTCTTAGGACTCGGTCGTATCACCAAAAAACAAAAAAAGAACCTAACACGAATACACTAGAGTTGTTGCTATTCATGTAAATTAAATTGATACGAATGTCTGACGATTGTACAGTCTCTGCATGCTATTTCGTTGTTTCCCTGAAAATTAGCGTCTTTTGAATAGGCTCCAAGCGCAATATATAGAGGTTTAGTTTCTACCAGGGGTTCAAAATCGGTATATTTCTCGGCATTCTTCTCCGCCGCCTTTAAGGGTATGAGATAACAACACGGCGGATAAGAATGACGACAAAATTTACCGATTTATTCCCTAGTTTCTACTATTTTCTATGAGTCATACATTACAGATGTGCTGCTGGAGTACACTCGCCACGCGACAAGGACTCAAAATCCGCGAAAAGTAGTTGAAAAGGCCGAATTCTTGTCCAAAATGCGTGTTTTCAGATACTTCGCGTCCGTTCTGCGTCAAGACATGGCCTGGTTTGACAGAAATGCGACGGGTGCATTGACAACCAAGATGAGCGAGTAAGGACGCTTTTACTAGGATTGGCAGTTAGTATACGACATTGGTTAGGTTTCACGAATGGTATATATATCTTTCGTGGCTCCAGTGTTCAATACCAAATCGCATTATTTCATTCCTCTGTACTCTCTATCGCGCAGTCGCTATATGCGCCGAAGACAACCGAGTGAATGAGAGTACAGAGAGAAGGAATGAACTATGAAATTTACTCTGTCAAGACAATATTTGGACTATAATATCTATTATGGAAATGTTCAGGGGAATGGATCGTATCAAGGATGGAATGGGCGACAAGCTGTGCGCACTGTGTGGATACTTGGCCCAATTCGTGGGTGGAATGGCAGTCGCTTTCTCATTGAGGTTGGCAATACACACAAATGTGCTTAACCACTCGAAATGCTCGGGGAAAACACCAGAAATTATTTACCGTCGCCGATAATATGGGAGATTCCATTGTCTTTGAATTAATTGTTACTCTCAGTTGGAAGATGACTCTGGTCATCCTTGGCTTCACACCTGTGTTCTTCGGCCCTATTGCCATCACGTCAGCGGTAAGTTTCAGATCCACAAGATTTTGACTTTTAAATATTCAGTCGAAGTGTGATTGTTGTTTGACATAAGTTTCAAATATATACCCTCAGTGAAACATAATCCATTATATATAACCCTCACACAGATCATCTCCCGCATCACTCCCAGAGAACAGAAGATGTCCTCTAAAGCAGGAGCAGTGGCTGAGGAAGTCATCGGAGGAGTGAGGACAGTCATTGCATTCAATGGACAACACAAGGAAATCGGAAGGTCGGTTCATCTCCAACTGCGTAATAGGGTAGATAAAGGAGATCTCTGAAGCCGAAGAACCATTTCTCTTTCGTCTAGGTTCCTCGGAGCGGTTATCCATAATATCCGAGAGATTACCGCGCCGCGGGAATTGTACGACTGGCAATCCACTCCTGCTTCCTTTCCATATCCTAGTTCGGTAGTCAACTACGAGATTCTTCTGAAAGCGAAGTCCTCCTTGCAGATACAATTCCATCCTGGAATGTTTGACGAAGATGGGAGTGAGGAAGGCCTGGTTGACTTCTCTCGGACTTTCATTCATCATGCTCGCACTCTTCGTCTCCATGGCAGTATCATTCTAGTGAGTACAGCTTATAGTTGGGCTATGATTCATAATAGGTATATCCTCAAATGTATGCTACCATTGAAACATATGCCAAAGAGCGAAACAAATTGAAAACCGTAGTACAGCTAAACGTCAACGCTCTCAAAACATCCATAATGCATTGATTTTAATTATTCATTATTTGCCGAGCCATTCAAAGTCTTAACGTAGGTAATATCGCATATTTGAAGATAAATCTTGTGTGCAGCATAACTCAAAATATTCATTCAGTCAACTCTAAATAATAACATGATGACTTTAGCTTCGGCACGACGTTGGTCATCGCAGGAGAGGTGTCACCTGGAACGACATTCGCAGTTTTCTGGTAAAACAACGAAGCTATTAGCAACGAACAGTATAATTCACGCAAACCATCTTGATATACAGAGTACGACCCCTCTCACTCTCTCATTTGCATGCTATTTCTCAGTTTTTTTATCAGGTTTCACTTCATCTTTAAATAATTCATCTTAAATATTACTGTCATGTAAAAAAATTAGGAAATTACGAATTTTCTGCAGGGCCGTGATTGGAGGAACCTTCGCTATCGGCAATGCCGCCCCACAACTTGGCATAATCTCAGCAGCAAAAGCGGCAGCAGCACCCATCTTTGAGATCATCGACAGGGTTTGTTAATCATAGACGAAAATGACAATACAGACGGTCTTTCTCATGTTCGCATTCTATTTCGTACATTCTCTGAATATTAGGCAACGTTTAGTATAGGTTTCACCGCGGCCATTTATGGGTAAATGAAGTTCTTGGTAGATGTATGAGTGATAGAGACTAAATATCAATGAATCTTAAGGAGCCTCCAATCGACTCTCAATCCGCACAAGGTCGCAAGTTCGAAGTTGTCAAGGGCGATGTGGAGTATAGTGATATCCATTTCCGCTATCCCACCAGACCCGAAGCTCCAATCCTGAGGGGCGTGTCTCTCAAGATCAAGGTGAGATGATTGAAGAACTCTTCTAACAGCGGACATTTGCGCCACAATGGTGAAATAAAAACTTGAGCCGTGAATTACGCTATCCACTTCACCATTTTGGTGCAAATATCTATGGCGCTGTTCTGGTGCGCCCCCTTTAACGATCAACTCAATCAGGCTGGATCTCACGTCGCACTCGTCGGTCACTCGGGCTGTGGAAAGAGTACACTTGTCGGACTGCTGCTGAGGTACTACTTGCAGATTGAATACATTTTTGCATATGTTTCAACGCTGAAGCTATGAAACTTAACCCATATGGGTCAGAACCTTTCATCTATACTATAGGTACTATAGGTATTCTATAGGTACTATGGTCTCGAGAAGGGAAAGGTGACAATCGATGGAGTGGACGTGTCTACGGTCAATATCGAACATCTCAGAACTATTGTTGGAGTAGTGTCACAGGTTCGTTATTTTGAATCGACTTATCTGTGCGTTATCATGTACGAATTCGCGATGATTTCATAATTGTTTACATAAAGAAGCGGTCATATCATTGGGACTGTGAAATTTAGCCCAGAAAATAGACATTCGGTTTACCATAACGCGTGATCTTTAATTGCCTTCTCTGTGCAATATTGTACAGATGTCGATTATGCTTGGTAGAATGATTAATTCCTATAATAGCCAACATTTAATGGTCTCAACAATTTGATCGCGCCTTTATGGACATACATAGGCACTGTGAAACATAACGTAAAAACAGGTATTCTACCAACATTAATATCGACATCTTTTATATGGTATATATATAAAAAATAAGCATGAAGAACACATATCTTCAGGAGCCAGCCCTCTTCGCAGACAGTATTGCAAACAACCTCCGTCTCGGTCGACCAGACATAACACAGAAGGAAATGGAAGAAGTATGCAGGGCATCCAATGCACATGATTTCATCATGAAGCTACCCGAGGTGGGTCTTATTGTTAATGTTAGGGAGGAGCAGGCGATACAAGCAGAATGAATCATTTTACTCTTCTATAATAGATAGGGGATTTAGTAAGGTGTATTTCATCATTCTTCATCTCCTAGTTGCTATTTCTCTACGAACAACCGGTCCGAGTGTATTATACGAATGCGAAAGGCGCTTTGCTGCCGATTTAGAAACCGTAGTATATAAACCGAGTACGAAGAGTCCTTCTGGATGACGACTGTGCATGTCATTTCTCTGACTATTAGTAGTTATTTTGAGTAGGTTACAAACGCAATGTATAGGGACTGACTTGCAACTCAACTCAATCGGTCTGCTTGCCATGATTGTTCTCATTAAATATATCATTCAAGGGCTACAACTCTCGCATCGGTGATGGAGGCGTTCAACTGTCCGGTGGACAAAAGCAACGAATCGCCATTGCCAGGGCGCTAGCTAGAAATCCAAAGGTGAGGATAGCATCCAAGATGTTCGCATACTTGGCTAGCCCAATTTAGAACTGCAGTTTTGGAACTGAACATTTTCGACCTGGGGCATTTTGGAACCGGATATTTTAGAGTTAGAACTGGACTCATATAATTTAGAGAACCATCACGACTAGTCTGGAACTACCAGAAAATATGTTACATGTACATAGTGAATTCTTGTAGATTCTTCTTCTCGACGAAGCCACATCCGCACTGGACACAGAGAGCGAGTCCATAGTTCAGGCTGCATTGGAGAAGGTCAGCTGAAAGTTTATTCTTGAATATTACGGTATCTTTCCAGGCCGGAGAAGGTCGCACCACGATATCTATCGCCCACAGACTCTCTACTATCAAGAATTCTGACTGCATCTACGTCTTCGAGAAAGTGGGATCAGGTTGATTGTGGAAATGGAAAAATGATTACTTTACGGGCCTATGCTTCATGTCCGTGTTTTATTTATTGCGTTCACTCAACGAAATGCGTATATATGATGGCTTTGAAGCATATGCGAAAAAGTAATCAAACTGCCAGTCATAGATGGTTGTCAGACCGCAAACTTCCTTTGACAGTTAGTCGATTTGGTTTTGTTTCACAGATCATATATCCTGAAGGCGATGCTTTCCATGAAACATAACCTTTCTCACTGATTAACTCCCAATCCTAGGTAGTTGACAGCTCGCTAACCTCTATAATTGAAGGGTCTCATCGTGGAATCCGGCACGCACGAAGAACTCATGGCGGCTAATGGACACTATATGAAGTTGGTCAAGGCGCAGGAGATCGAGAAGGTATTTGATAGTTTTTCGCATGCGAGTCTTTTAGCGCGTTCGTCATGTATTTACTTCATGAGGTACGGTTGCATTTTACGGACAACCGCACCTCTATTTGTGATTATTTGGGAGAGTATTAGGACTCGCAGTTTCATTATATTTCATAATCATGCAGACAACATTATTTTTCGATTTTATATTTAAATATATGCTATCAGTGAAACGTAACCGATAAAGTAATCAATCCGTCAACCAGAGAGACGATGAACTGTAAATAAGAGAGTTATTTTTTGCAGGCAGAACAGCGAGAAAAGGAAGAGAAGGCAAAGTTGGAGGAGTTTGAGGAAATCGATGATAACGAACTTGGTATGCACAATTGTGCTAGTTTTCAAGCAATCCTACTACAGAAGCGTTCAAGCGTGCCGTGGCTTCTCAGCCTGGCTCTGCTCGTTCTTCATTTGGCCCCAACAGCAGGAAGACATCGGCCATTCATTCTGCAGTAAGCAGTAGACGACCCTCACTCACGACTCCGTTGAGTAGGACTGCATCACAGGTATTAATTATGTTAAACACAAATATTTCGTATCTCAATTTCGTCCCACGCACTCTATCGTTTTTTTTCGTTTTTCACGCTCAACATATAAGAGACTAACTCTGTTTGCATGAATCTGTCCGGAGCAAATGCCATAATGGAAAAAAAACATTTGTAGATTGCCCGAATGAGCAAGAGAATGTCCCGTTCCATGAGCATGGCCTCACTCAACAAGGTTGAGGAAGAGATTGAAGAACTACAGGTATGGAAACATCGGCGAAGTCTTCTGACATACAGTAGGGATGCAATTTGATTACTTTATGGGTTATGTTTCACAGGGGCTATATCATCAAATATATAATGGTATTGAAACATAGCCTATAAAGCAGTCAAACCGCTAACAAACACCCTCGATGTTCAGGAAACGGCAGAAAAAGACAAGGCAAATCCCTCTTCGATCTTCACAATCATCAGTTATGCCAGAGAGGAATGGTGAGTGCACAATGAACATTTCTAAGTCGGATGTAAAGTGTGTTTCGCAATCGTCTTATATCTGAGGAGCGGAGGTCTCTACGATCAGTACATATCCGCCCCGAGGGGATTAGACCAATCAAAAAAACACATTTTACCGATTTAGAAACAATGCGATGGACAAGAACAATGAAATGAACAAAACTTCAGGTGCATGCTCATCTTCGGCATTCTCCTCTCCATCGTCCGTGGATTGACCTTCCCCATCTTCTCCATTGTATATGGAAAAATGTTCATCGTGAGTGGAGTTTCTAAATCGGTGCTCAGTCGAGTCACAGGAATACATTGAAATATTTTTATGCATCGCTTCTCCGATTGACAAATATTGAAGTTTTAGAAGATTTAAAGTGATGTATACACGTTGAAACATATTATAAGTCGAATAATACCTAAATACTAGGGTTTCAGAATCGATTGTAAAGAGCATTTCTCAGTCGTCTGTTCCCCTCGGAGCAATTGTCTATTATCACACGTAGAAACCATCGCTCTGATAAGATTAGACAAATGCGAAATGCACTTTACTACTGATTTGGAATCTTTTCACACTTTTTCTCGTGAATAATCGACATGTTCAGTCATTGTCGCAAGCAGATGACGAGGGCAAACTGAGTGGAGCGAGACTGAATGCAGTGTGGTTCACGCTCATTGGTGAGTATTCAGCAGAACTTTTCGCATATGTTTCAAAGCTACATACCATATATTTGAGAATACATTTTCTGTGAAACATAACCCGTAAAGTAGTCATTTTACCAACTATTGTCAGTAGATGTCAAGTCGATATTGCAGGAATCTCCTGTTTCCTGTCCACTTTCATCTCGGGATTTCTCTTTGGCCGAGCGGGAGAACTGCTAACGAAGAGGATGAGAATTGCGCTGTTCCGGAACATTATTCAGCAGGTGAGTATCTGCTTTGTATTATATTATTTATGCACAGCTAATTAAATATTGCACTGATGCATCATTAATGTAAACTGAAAATCTGCACATTTATTTCATTGATGAAACATATATGCAATATCGACTGGTGCTCAGAAAAATATGAAATATCTAGCACATCAATAATGATAACAACTAGGATAGTTATAAGATCAACTTGGTTGGCTTGAATAACAGCGACTGACTTCAGGACGGCGCGTACTTCGACAAGGTTGAGCATTGTCCAGGACGTCTCACCACTAGACTGGCCTCCGATGCACCCAATATCAGAGCGGTACGAAACCATTTTCCAGTTCATTTATTTCGTTACCTATTCTCATATATAGTGACAAAAAACCGAAAAAAGACAACAGTTGAATGGGTACTTTGAATTATTCAGAAACTATTATTTCGAAATACCGTTTTAGGCCATCGACCAACGTCTCGCAGATGTTATTAATGCTATTTCGGCCATTGTTTCTGCAATTGTCATCGCATTCTTCTACGGACCACTGATGGCTCCTATTGGGATCGTCACCTCACTCGTCAGTTCACACTAGCCAGTTAAACCTAGTTGACCTACATAGTTGATTATTTCCTTTTTGGTTCAATCTATTCTTTATTCCAGACTCTGATGGGAATTCAATCTGCCATCTCTAAATATCTCAAGGAAAAGGGACAGAAGGACGCAGTGAAGGCTGAGGAACCGGCCAGGGTACGGTGGTCAATAGAGATCCTAAGGCCTCTCAAGCAACTCCGAATGAGTCCATCGCATTTCTAAAGAATCATCGACTTCTAGAACTTTGAAAAAATGAGACGAATGTGAGGCGTTAGGGTATTTTCAATGAGGCTTTACACTATATCTAGTGGGAAAGCAGGCGTTGAGAACATATTGCATTCAGCTGGCAAGTGAGGCGATCGAACATCACAAGACTGTCGCTTATCTCACGAGGGAGAAGTTCTTCGTCGATGCTTTTACGAAAGGAATGGCTGGACCCCATAAGAGGACTATGTTCAGAGGTGAGATCGCTGTCAAACAATCCAGTCATTAACGATTTTTATAGGCATTATCCAGTCAGTGACATACGCCTTGTACATTTCCTTCGTCTCGTTCAACTTCGCCATCGCCTATCGCTACGGGATCTGGCTGGTCTACATTGGAAAGGCCGATCCATATATGGTCTTCCAGTAAGCACAATTGAACGATAAAGTACATTTTAGTCGCTAGATTGAATATTTATGCAGGGTTTTTTAAATTTTGTGTTGAATTCCGTCGCCTGATCACCACTGATCGTGAAGGTCATCTTCTAATACATAGTGACGTTGAAAGATATTCCCAAAATTGCAATTGCTTCCCACTAGGGTTTCAAAAACTGCAGTAAAGTGCATTTATAAATCATTCGTCTAATTTCCGCTGAGCGGTTGCCTTTGTTTTCGATTGACAGCAGGTGCGAGTGGATCAGACGAATGGGAAATGCACTTTGTACAGTTCTTGAAGCCATACTAAGTAACAGTGTTCAGAGTAATCGAGGCCCTCAACGTAGCGTCAATGTCTCTAATGGCATTCGCCACTTATTTCCCCGAATATGTACGAGCACGACTCTCCGCTGGACTCCTATTCAAGGTACTGTGGTCTATTTCACATTGTAAAACAAGAAAGGGCGCACATTACATTCGGCAATAATGGCGAAACGGACACTTGCGACGCGAATAGACACACAGAAAAATAACTACCGATTTCCGTAGTACATACAACCGATTTGTTGGTGGTAGTTTGAAAGTGCCGTCTGAAGTCAGTAAAAACTACCGCTAGGCCGTAGTATAGAGCGTAGTTTAGAACTACGACCAACAAAACGGTAGTTATTTTTCTGTGTGGATAGCTCGACTGCCCACTTTGCCGTTAAATGTCCACATCGATCTTGTCCGACACTTGCTTATCAACAGTTAATGGTTTTTTCCCTTTAGATGCTGCAACAGCGCCCGAAGATTGATTCGTTGGCAGAAGGAGGAAAGACGCCGGTATGGGTTTCTTTTTTAAGATTTATGGTTGCAGTTTGATAACGTTTTGAAATATGTTTCATGGCTACCATGTATTTGAAGAGCCACAAATCAATCGTTCTTCCCAACATAGTCTGGCAATTGAAATAGTAAAGAAAACATATCGCATTCGTCAAAACTCCGCAGATGTGTTGCTTCGATGTTCGATAGAATGGGCAATGCATTGGTTTACTGATTTAGAAACCATTGATTACTGATTCGCAACGATAAATAGTTAATCGTTTCAGGCTCTGAAAGGAGAAATTCGATTCAACTACACCGACTTCGCATATCCCGCGAGACAGAACCACTTAGTACTGGATAAGATGAACTTGATCGCTAAGCCTGGTGAGCTCGTGACTATGGTTGGCATATTGACTACTTTATGGGCTATGTTTCAGTGCTGTTATATATTAGGTTGAGCCCTAAGTCTTGTAGCACTTTTGTTTCGTCTTCTGTATTTCATTATCTATTGATGATCAACCCTATCCACAATTATCATAGACTCCCCACATCATACCTCACTAGCTGCCACAGTCATCAGCTTCTGCCGCAGCAACGAGTCACGTCGCGATTTTTCGAAATTGGTCGACTCGCGGTTTCGACCCCTCTCTACTTGTGTGGGTCCTAGCTTTCGCAGTTGAGCTGCCTCAAAGTGTCAACCGAGAAAATGTGGCCAACTGAGCTTCCGATAACCTCGAAGGTTCATCTCGCTCAGTTCTCAATATTCACGGAGTTACGGCGGAAATAGTAAAATATGTCACCAAAAATTCATGGATTTTGTCAAAACGTCGTGCCAAAACATCGTTTTTGCGTACTGTGGTCGTAATTGATGCCGTAGACTGTCCAACTTTTGTTTTTATAATACTCCTACTAATACCCGGAAACTCAAGGAAGCATAATGTCCTAACTGCACGTTGAACGTTTTGAGGGGTTTTGAAGTATTTTGATTGATCCCACTATTTCCGCTGTAACTCAGCGAATATTGAGAACTGAGCGAGGAGAAAATTCGTGCTTATCGGAAGTTCAGTTGGCTACATTTTGTCTATCAACTCCTTCGTGGTATCTCTACTCGTTGAGCTAGGACTCAGCAAAGTGTAGGAAGAGGGCTTGAAAGCGCTCGAGTCGACCAACTTCGGAAAATCGCACTGAAGCTCCCGTTCAATTCCAGAAGTATTGGAGCTAGCAGTAGGTAGTTGTGGACTAGCACTGTTAGTGGCTATGATGGATAGGGGATATCATCAATAGCTAAGGAAATACAGAAGGCGAAACAAAAGTGCTACAAGACTTAGGGCTCAACCTAATATTTGAAGATATATCCTCTTTGAAACATAAACCATAAAACAGCCAAATTGACAGTCATACGCGTTACGGTCCTGAATGAATGTCATCTTTCAGGCCAGACCGTGGCGCTTGTTGGTCCATCTGGCTGCGGCAAGAGTACGACGATTCAACTTGTTGAGCGATTCTACGACCCCACGGCCGGCTCAGTGGTGGGTTCATACCTTTGTGATAGATCATTACAGGACATTTGCGCCGTAAGAAAAACGGCTGTCAATAACAACCCAAATGCGACACTCTACTAAAAGCTCAATTCTTCAGACCTTCGATGGCTTCAACGTGAGAGACTTGAACGTACAGCACATGAGGTCGCAAGTGGCTCTCGTTGGACAGGAGCCGACCCTCTTCAACTACTCAATCAGGGACAATATTGCATATGGACTGCCAGGTTGGGGCTATTTGAATGCGCAATGGACTTTGCGCCGTAATGATGTATTGCCGTGTACTGACGGTACATGGGTGAAAACATCATTATGGCGCCAATCTTCATTACACTTTTGTCTTTCACCAATTTGAACATGAGATGGACGAAAATCCTTCAGAAGCCACTCAGAAACAGATCGAAGACGCCGCTCGACTGGCCAATGCACATGGATTCATTACGAATTTACCAGCAGTGAGTTAATCAGCAGAACATACGCAGTACGCGACCAAAAACTATCTATATTGACGTTGATTCATATACTTTTCGAGACCTCCATAAAATGATAGGGCCGGATTTTTGAACTTGCCTATGATAAGTTCATGTGTGTTTCAACTACACCATATAGAGATGTATTCAGCTCTTACTCAATAAGGCTTCCATGGTTGAATTTTTTAACGAACTATATCAACTGATTAAGCTATGTTCAGGGCTATGACACAGTGGTCGGTGAGCGTGGAGGTCAACTGTCTGGTGGTCAGAAACAACGAATCGCCATTGCCCGGGCAGTCATTATGAACCCGAAGATTCTT
>JACMIF010004943.1:0-11435 GCA_014805445.1 Diplogasteroides magnus | reverse complement strand
CGCCGCCCCCGCCCCCCCCGCGGCCCCCCCCCCCCCCGCCCCCCCCCCCCCCCCCCGGCGCCCGCTATCTCTAACTAACCTTCCACTCTCCACCATGTGCTGCATCCTGAATGTCGAGACCTTGAGAGTGTCTCAACCAAGACAGGTAGTTGAGTGCCATATGCGATTGTCGTCTCTCAAGACATTCAGGTCTGTCGATGATGAAGCTGTCCTTCTGAAGAGTGAAATTTTGCTGTCAGAATGAATGCTATGAATACCTTCAAGAATGTCCTTCTGTATGTCTTGAGAGCAGCTGAGGCTGCCGTAACAGACTCATGGAAAGGGTTGACACCGGCACGCTCGTTGAAGTCTCGAGAGAAGCGGATGACACCTTAGAGATGCAGGGAGGGATCTACTTTCGCTACGGTCACTCACCTTCAGAGAGGAGCATTGTATCAGAGAAGCAATATGAAATTGCGTCATCCTTAAGGCAGAATTGAACTTAGGCAGCCACTTGCTCGGCGTGCCAGGCCTTGAGTTCGGCCCTCTTCTTGCGGTTCATCGTCTCTGGAGAGAAGTATTTGAGTTCGGGCATATCTCCAGAGTGTTTGTAGTGCTCGGGGCGGTTGAAGAGGAATGGGAACCAGCCTGAATTTGCCATTATGGAAGAAGAAGAAAGTAGTAGACGAACCTTTTCTTCTTTCCTTGAGGTCGAATGCCTTTGAGAAGTCGGACAGGGGCATCGGTAGAAAGTTTAGACTGTCTACGGCACGGGTAGCGCCGACTCGGGCCGTGAAGATCTTCCTGCCGACCAGGACAGGCTGATCGAAGAAGGGGCTCATTGCATCCTCCGAACTCTTCAGAAGTTCATTCATTATCATCTGCCCGTCATAGCTGTAAGAACAAGATGAGCTGAATGTGCGGAACGACCGATGGAAAATGCTTTTTCACCTGCGGTAATTGTGGGCTATGAGGGTGTAGCCCTCAATATGCTTCATACTGAGCCACTGAACGAACTCCTTGACGACATTCTTCTTTCGATCGTCGAAACTGTGGATGATCCTCAGCCTGTCCGTCATGCAGTTTGGACATGGAAGCAGGGTGAGACCGACCACAGCATTCTTGGGTGTGATGTCCTCACAGAGCTCGCAGATCTTGAACGCGACGCAGAGGTTCACCACATGCTTCTGCATCCGTCGTGGCAGAGTGGCATCCTGGATCGTGCTCTGCAAGTAGGATTCATTGGATGGATACAAGTATAAAATGTAACCTCGAAGTCAAAGCAGATGGTCTTCCGGATTTCCGTCTCCTCTCTCTCGGCCAGAGGTCTGAGGAAGCACTGCTTGTGATCCTTGTGTCTCTCTTCTCCACAGTTGAAACATAATTTGAATTCACACTGATGAATCCTCTTGTCATCACGTCCATACTTGACTTGGCCACACTTGTCACAACGCTAAACATGTTTCAGTTGTGCCTAAACGACGGAAGACTGTATACCTTGTTTGTTTGGCATGCGCTAACAAGTCCCTTCTTGTAGGGGCTCTTCTTGTGATCCGAGAAGCACTGCTGCGATAGGAAGACGAGGTCGCAGTCTTTACATCTGATTGACTCCTTTCCTTCTCGGCAGTTGGTGTCCCTGTGCCAGCATCGAGGGCATCAGACAGGGCATTTGTAATGTCTGCGGTAGTCCTTATATGCCACATTGCAGTGATGACAGACTTTGGCCTTCACTGCAAACATGAAGAGGTTGGGGTGTCTCTTTTTCGAAACTCACATAGAAACTTGCAGACCCTTTTGATATGGTCGAAATGACCATCCTTCAGTCTCAGTGCAAGGACCTTCTCCTCTGAGGCCCCTTTGTACTCTCCGGAATAGACGGGAATAGGTCCAGGCTTGCCTCCTTCACCATTGTAAACTTTCAACTGAAAGTCGGGCAGAGCGGCCTGAATATGTGCTGATAACCCGGCATGAAGATCAGTGAATCCTAAACTGGAAAATGGCCACATCCTCCATAGAGTATCCTGTGGACTTGGTGATGGAGGTTTCTGCTTATCTGTTCTTGGCTGCTTCCAGCAACTGATCCGGATAGCGGCTTATAGAGTGGAATTTGTTTTTTTTTGAACATGTGTTATATTGTCACGGTCCTCCTTCTTCTCCTCGCCGTAGCCAACGTCGTTGCCTGATCCTCGAGGGGCCTTCAGGAACACGAACTCCAACTTTCTCTGAAAAAGGAGTAAATGTTGTGAAAGAATTCAGCATCAATACCTCTCCATCCAGAAGAATCGTTGGTTCATCATCACCATCCTTCTCGGATTTAAGTAGACTTCTTTGCGAAATTCAATATTATTGAATTCCTTGACGGAACGAAACACATAGCGATCCCCTTTCATTCCGGGAAAATAGAAGTCGAGTCCGACGATGTCATCTGGCTCATATTCAGACGCATGCTGCTCGAAGGGGTACTGTAGGAGACCGTCCAAGATCTCGGCCTCTCCTCCAGGCCACTTAGCACACTCTTCTCTCAAGAAATGTACACCATAGTTGTACTTTTTGGTGTACACCTTGGGAAGAGATTGTACGGCAGACCCTCTCATCTTACAATAGTCTGAGAGGTTCATAACCTAGGGGAAGGAGATGATGAGAAGGGGAAAAGAGAAGGACGCATACCGGAATGTCGTCTGCAGATAACTCCTCTCGGCGCGAGGTGCTAGGACGAGAAACTTCAGCATCTGGAGGAGAGGATGAATGTAAAACCTGAGAATGCGAATAAAGTGGACAGTGATGAAATGTGTACCTCCGGTTGTTGCTGTAGGCCTTGTCCTTGTTGACTCGATTCTCCGAAAGAACTAACATTGTCATCATCTTCTTCTTGATTGGCGAGCTGGGGAGAGAGAGGTTCACAATTGTCTGACTGTCGAGACAGTACAACATCCTCATCATCCTTAATACAAAACTGGGTTCTCTACAACGCCCGTGTGGTTAGCGTACAGGTAAGTGTATAGGTGTATGAATTTCAGATAAGTAAGTACTAACCGCATCGGTGAAATGTATATATGTTTTCGGTCCATTTTTCAATATTAGAACGATCGGTGAAGGTGGTCCTGAGGAGGAAATAGACGGTTCTGCTATCTAAAGAGTGGATTTCATGGAGGGGAAGACTAATAGTGTGAGTACCTCTTGTCGCCTCCGCTTCTTGTCTCTTCGATCACCGTCTCCATCCTTCTTCTTCTGATCTTTGTCCTTTTGATAGAGATAATGGCTTTGATGTAAGACTTACAATCACATACCTTGCTTCTCTTCATGACTCAATGATTATAACAAGGAGTATTCAGATGAACTCACTATAAAAGAAAGCTACATATGAGAACGATCATTTTGTCATGGAACACTCTTCACGCGATGCTACTCCGTCTAGCGTCTGCCCTGTCCGTCCTTGTATCGCTGGACGAAAAAGACTGCTGCCAGACGGAAGTGACTATGTAGGTTTTGAAATATCGAATGAGTTATCTTAATCGCCTGTGCAGATGCCTCAAGCGAATCACTCTACCAACAACAGCAGCGGCAACTGGGAGGAATATTTCACTCAAAATGGCGATCTGCGAGATATGAAGACTAATACAGACAAGAAAACTGCAGCAACTACCTATCAATTCTTTTTTGCCAAAGGAAGCAACGGGACAGTGAAAATTACAAAGGAATGAAGGAGATAGAGTGAGCTTGAGGCGTTCTGTCTAGAGATATATACGCTGATTGCGATTGCATCAAAGTGCACTTAAGACGCAGTAATTGTAAGACCGGACCCCTCTGTCACTACTTTGTCAAGTTGTTTCGAGCTGGCTCTTTTGTGGTGCATTATGATTGTTGGTGGAACAGAAGTTACTGAGAGACATGTGACCTCCCAGTTCCATCTACTTTTTGAGTATCATCTTTCAGAATATTGCAAAATTTCGTTTTTGACTGTTTTTGCTTGTTCCATCATAACTTCTTTCGTTTTGAATATTTTTGAAGTTCTTTTTTCAGCAGAATTGTCATTCAATTCTCTTTCAAAACCTTTTCTGACATTTGAAAAATTTTGTTTATTTGCCGAGTTATTTCAAAAAGTGTGAAAAAGTGGTAACGGACTTTTTCATATTTTTGGCCGTTTCGATTCTTTGCCGCCCGATGGCACAACTTTTTATTTTTTTATATTATTCCTCGTTAAATTTCACGTAAGAGAAGCTCTTTAAATTATAAAAAATCACGGACATAGACTGTGCCCTGAGCCTCGGAATGTGTGTCGATGCACATACGATGAAGAATGCAAACACTATTCTGCCTACATTCTTCCTCCCTGAGGCCCCTGAAGTGTGCAGAGAGCAAAATTTCTCCTTCCTTGCTGCCCACACTCTCGTTTCCCTCCTCGTTGTTTACTGCATTGCGCCCTCTGCGCTGTAGTTTGTCACTAGTGAGTGGCTTTGCGGACTTCTGCTGTTGGACGAAACATTTTATGAATGAATATTACGAAGAAACTATGATAATGAAAATACGCAATGGTAGTGATGAAGCGAACATTAATCATTAAAGGTGTTCTTGCGATCATCCTGTACAGCTTCGTAGAGTACATCGAAGTTCGTGTCTGCATCTTCATCCTCCAAATCATCTTCTTCAGGATACTCCCACGCCCAGTAAATGTCTGGATTCTGTCCCGGTGCTCTCTTCTCCCTTCCAACACGGCGTTCTCTGTACAACTTTCCGAAGAAAGACTGTATTTGGGCGGCAGTGAGCAGTTCCAGCTGCCCGAATTTCTTGTTGTTAGACGGTTTAATCGCTTTCCTCATCATCTGAGCAGCTTGCTCCGCACTCTTCTTGTTGGCTCTTGCCTTCTCTCCCTCCTTGAAGATTCCAACAAGAAAGTGGATCTGGTCATTGTTGAAACGAATCTGCTGTCCTCTCTTCGGTAGAGCCCATCCCATCAAAAAATCCCTCCTCAGCACAAGTCTTCTGCTTGTTCCTTGCTGAATGACCTTCTTCATCTCCTGTGTAGTTCCTCTCATCTTCTTTCCTTCCTTCTCAATTCCACTGTGAAACCCAAAGACCGAATAGTCATTGAGGGTCTTCCTCTCCAGTGCATACTTGTGGTTATGCGTATCCATATGCTTCTCGAGGTTCTGTGGAAGAAGGAACGACGAAATACAGTTCTCAGTAGGGCAGTACCAGAGATCGTCCTCCTTCTGGTACTCCACAGTGGGCGGATTGTCATCATCGTAGAACCACTTGAGAGAGATCTCCTTCGTTGCCTTGTCAACCTCCATCTTCTTGACATCACACTTCTCACAGTCGTATTTGTTCCAGAATCCTTCTGCTCCTCCAACAAATCCCTTGTAGTCCATCAATTTGAGAGATCCCTGATTGATTGGCAACGATTTAAATCATCCCAGATCCTTTCCTTCTCCTATCCCCTTGTATCTCCATACTTGAATCCTCTGCCGTTCGAATGTAAAAAGGAAGTACTTCGTTATTCCCTCGATCTTCGCCTGGGCCTTCTGCTTGGAATCGCTCACTTCTGCCAGATACAGTCCAACTCCCTTCAGTGCTCTTGGAGGAGACCAGGCTGCAGTGAAAAATGATTCTGGCGTGACTGTGGCATTCTTGGGCTTATGGGAGACCCACGACGAGACCTGAACAACGCGAATTTTAATAGCTGCAATGTTCATTTTGAAATACCTTGGTCTTGATTGCTGCAGCGACCCTGTCGGCGCTGGCCTAAATAATAATGTTTATCACGTGGTAATAATAGTGCCCAAGGCGATAGAGAATAGTTGATGAACTTCTTTTCAGTTCAATAACCGGCTTATGATTAAATGACGGGTAACTATTAATTAGAGGGAAATATGACCTTGCCATTCTGCGTTTCAGAGAACGCATAGCTGAGGAGGTGGATCCCGGACGAAGTGGCAAGGCGGGGCACAGTGACAATGGTGCCGGCGGAGTGATATGCACCTATGAATAATGTGTCGGAGTGGACGACACGGACCATGTGTCCCTTCAGATCGAGAACCAGTCCCTGCAATGCGATGAATGAGCGGGATAGAAAGAATGAATGCCTTACTCTGTTCCTCATCAGCCTCACTAAGTTCTCCTTCATCTCCTCCTTCTTCTCCTCACTCATTCCCTCAGTGTCTTGCAGGATTCCGCCGATGTCAAAGAACAGATCTTGGATCTGATCGCATCTCTCGCAGATTCCATGGTGTCCTCCATGAGACGCATCGCATTCCTTCTTGAATCGTTGTTCTTTTGGGTCAGAGAGGGCATAGTCGATGCAGGTGTCTTGTGAAGCGAAGGAATTATTGAGGACGTGGAGACGGTAGTCTGTCCGGAGATATGCACGGCCTTCCCATACAGCAGTCCTCCATGCTTGATGTTGTTGATGACTGATGTAGTCGTCCCTCTTCAGTTCATCAAGCAGATTCAGTGTGTCGTCCCATGCCTGGATGATAACAATAAAGCTGCATTTTTTTTAAACATACATCTTCTCCACTTGCAACGAAGTAGTCGACACACACGGTGGACTTCCTCTTCGTTGCTTTCGCAACTGCCATATTGCGGTACAGTGTCGACTGAATAACTTTGCGCCATAATGTTGAAGCAGAATCGATGTAATTGTATGCGTAAATGACAATGGCTCAGTTGCCTTTCATCCTCAGGGAGAATATATACTTTTAAATTAACTCACTCTGCTCAACACCTTATGCGAGAGTCCTTTAGCCTCCATTTTCTGAGTAAACATCTCGATAACTTCAATGGGGCGCTGTTGCCGGATGGTATTTGGCAGCGTGTACTTTTCTCCACTTGAGAGACGAGTCACTGTTGTACCATATGGGAGACCAATCATGACTTCTGGCCTAAAAAATACGAAACTGACTTTGAAAATTTATTGATTTGTTTTACGAAGTTAGGAATTCCAGAAATAGATCCACGGCTTCCGTGTCAAATCTCTCTCGAACGTGCTGTGTGGGTTCTTCTCTCCAACCACGTCGGGCAACCTCAAACATTTTTATTTATAAAAAAAAAATTCAGAATTATTTTCACCTTTACCGCTTGATAATATCGCCGTTTGGAAAGTCCAGGAATGTACACTCTGATTTCATTCAGAGGAAGAAGGTCGACAACCAATGAAAGAACCTGATTAGTTAATTTGAATGAATAACAGCATGAGAGTGTGCAACCTCTTCTCGAGCCAGACGACTGCGAGCCTGTCTATATCGTTGCGCGACTGATACCATGAGACTATTGAACTCCAGGGGAACACGTCGATGGTTCCACGCGTCTTCATCTCCATATCCCAGGACCTTCCTTCTGCACTTCTCATTTGCATTGGGAGCTGCGATATCGAAGACTTGATAAATAAGCAGATGTTGTATTCCTTTTCCACACTAGCTAATGGTTCTAATGAAAATTGTCGCCGTTCTTCTCCATAGTGCGGTTGTCTATCAATTGATGAGACAACAGCGCAGAAAAAAGACGACAAGTTTACCGATTTAGAACTCCTGACACTAACCTTATCTACTATCTGATGAATTCCTCTTCCCCTCTCAATCATAGAAGTTCTCTGCAGTTCATCGAAACTCTTGTAACTTGCAAGCCTCTTCACTCCTGCCTGCTTAACGAACTCCACAAATGCAGCCTTGAGATTGTCGCACACAGGGCCCGAGATGGGTCTGTGAGCCCACCAAGGAGTGTACTCCCGATCCTCTACTGGTTCATCCACATCCATCCCACAGGTCGAAGGCTCTTGCTGTGGTGGATTTTGACGTAGATTCTCTGGACGGTTGCGGGATGGGAGAGCACGAAGATGGTCATGATGATGTCGACATATTGCTGAAGGTATTTCATTCCACTAAGAAATAATTAATTGCTTACGAGTGCCGATTTGTACAAGTCGATGTTCACTTTCCATGAGTCTAGTTGCATCCGTCTTGTCAACGTAGAAAGTGCGGCCAGTAAGGAAAGAGGTGTGGTCCTTTACTGGATAGGAGCAGATGGGCATCTTACGTACTCCAACATTCTTCCGTAGATGGTGGTTTTCCTTCCAATTCTTCAGCAGCTCATTAAGATGGTCTCTACAGATGAACTTGTCATTCCATTTGGCGATCTCTTCTTCTGTCCACTCGATGTCAAAACGGCCTTCTCCACGCCCAACAATCAAATCTAACTCATTTTCTGCTCCATTTAGACCTGTCTCAGGATGAAGTCGGGCCAAATCGCTCATTCTAATATGTAGATAAGAAGAATAATCGGCAATTAATCAAACTTTGTCATGTCTTGATTGTTGCATCCATGTGAAACAATGGCAGTCCCCACTCTTTCCTCCGTTTCACGATCCTTATTCTTCTTCACTTCATGAAAGTAACACTCATGTTTTCCATCGAGGCGGGGCTGCTTTGTAGGCTAAACAGCGAATAGATAAACCTAATTGTTTTCTAACCTGTTCTCCTGGTAGTGTTGGTGCCCCAGACGATAACGGAATCAGAAGAATGAATATGAACAACATTGCACCTAGAATGAACTGAGGTCAGTGTGTGAAAAACCAATTGAGAGTGAAAAGAGAGTCCGCAAAGCCACTCACTAGTGACAAACAGCAGCGCAGAGGGCGCAATGCAGTAAACAACGAGGAGGGAAAGGAGAAATTTTGCTCTCTGCACACTTCAGGTGCCTCAGGGAGCAAGAATGTAGGCAGAATAGTGTTTGCATTCTTCATCGTATGTGCATCGACACACATTCCGAGGCTCAGGGCACAGTCTATGTCCGTGATTTTTTATAATTTAAAGAGCTTCTCTTACGTGAAATTTAACGAGGAATAATATAAAAAAATAAAAAGTTGTGCCATCGGGCGGCAAAGAATCGAAACGGCCAAAAATATGAAAAAGTCCGTTACCACTTTTTCACACTTTTTGAAATAACTCGGCAAATAAACAAAATTTTTCAAATGTCAAAAAAGGTTTTGAAAGAGAATTGAATGACAATTCTGCTGAAAAAAGAACTTCCAAAAATATTCAAAACGAAGGAAGTTATGATGGAACAAGCAAAAACAGTCAAAAACGAAATTTTGCAATATTCTGAAAGATGATACTCAAAAAGTAGATGGAACTGGGAGGTCAAATGTCTCTCAGTAACTTCTGTTCCACCAACAATCATAATGCACCACAAAAGAGCCAGCCCGAAACAACTTGACAAAGTAGTGACAGAAGGGGCCAATCCTGGTCCGGTCTTATAAATATCGCGTCTTAAGATGTAGCTGTAATATTTCCGGAAGAAAAAGAAAGTATAAAATACCTTTTGCATCGGACTGACATTCATTGCAGTTTGTTTCTTCCGAGTGTGTGCTATCTTCTCTCATTATCCCGTGCTTACAGATTCGTTAACTGGAAGGGTGACCATTCCAATCCATACGATGGCTTCCAGCAAGACCTCAACCAAAAATACGAAGGTACAATTACATTTATTCCATTCTAACCGTAAATTCCAATGCAGAAGGGAAAGAGATCGATCGACGATGGCAGCATTTCGGAAGGCGTCAAGGCAAAGAGAACCGTTGAAGACATTGTGAGTGACCTTTTCCATGCCTTGCGTTCGTTCGCTCTTCATCTGCAGTGAAATTATTGCCATATTTCAGTTGAAGAAGTACCCCTTCAACTATCCAAGTGAAGAGGAAGTGAGTGCGGACTTCAGCCAGCATTTCCTATCAAGACCCTTGAAGACACTCATCGTATTGCAATATGACGGATGCAACTCACTGGCAGGCAGCCTCGACAAACCTGTCATTCGTAATAGTCTTGCTTGTTTGACCCTTCCAATGTGTCGCAGCTGTGTACTAGCAAACAGACGCATTTCCCAAGCCCATTTCTTCAACATTGCTCTGAAAAACATGTCTGAGCATGTTGAGGAAAAGAAGGGAGAGGCAGAGGACGGAGATGACAATTAGTAAATAACAAATCTCCCTTTTCATTGTTTCAAACTGTTGACAGAGATTTGATAAAGTAAAACTTTTGTCTGCATACTACCATTGGCAATAGCCTGACGAGAAAGAGCTCGAAGAGAGCTGTAAAACGATATACGACACGTTGTGCTTGGCCATGCGCCCCCCCCCGGCTTGGCGTTGTTCGGGCGCGAGGCTCTCGTGCTTGCGCGTGTGTTTTGTTTTCGAGTATGCATGCCCACGGCGGGGGGCAGAGGGCGAGAGGGAGATAGAGTGTGGTGCGGGAGAATGCATAGGGAGACGGGGGAGAGGGGCGAAAACAGGGGGAAAAGGAAAGGGATGAGGGGAGAGGAGCGACATCGATTAGCGGGACTAGAGAGAGACACATCAACAGGCAGAAACATGATGGTCAAAGTGTGTCGAGTGTTTGGATGTCAGGGGCTGAGGGACAACTGCTCCATGGACGTTTGCGGCGTATTGATGAAATGGGCGCTTCTGCCATGACTATGATGGCTGGCGCATCTGTCCATTTCACCAGTATATTCGCTATGCTCATGGTGCTGTTGTCTTTCGCCACTTGAAATGGGGAGAGTCAAAATAAGCGGCTGTCACAGTCAAAATGTCCGGCTTTTGGGATAGGGGAAGTCAAAATGTTAGGCGTTTTCAATAGTCAAAGTAGGGGTACAATAGTCAAAATGTCCGGCGGTGATAGTCAAAGCAGGGGTACAATAGTCAAAATGTCCGGCGGTGATAGTCAAAGCAGAGGTACAATAGTCAAAGTAGGGGTACAATAGTCAAAATGTCCGGCGGTGATAGTCAAAACAGGGGTACAATAGTCAAAATGTCCGGCTGTAGTCAAAGTAGACCCCCCCCCACCTCTCTAGTAGCAAAATAGCAGCGGGCCTTACCGGTGGGCCCCACCCAGCGTTATCGCTTTACGTGGCAACGTGGCAGCACCTTCACAATTTACATTTAATGAATGACTGTTGCCGCAATGTCGTGGTCATAGAGTAAATGGTAACACGACATTGGTGCCTAAATGGCGAGACATACGTTTGCGGGATCGTTCTCATCCTTATCATAGCGTAAATGTCCATTTCACCGTTCTGGCTCAAATATTTTCGCCCACGGCCTGCTACAAGGAATGTGGTCTCGTTTGATCGCTGAGTCTGTGACAGTTCTTGGTCGATCTTATGACCTGATTCTCGATTTTTCACCTTATGATTCAACGTATGCACTAATAGCTCTAGAGGAACTCTACTGATTGCCTCTTAGTCTACCTTCTATTAAACAGTAGACTGCTCCTTGGGAGCGAAAACGGTTATACGAAAGATTTTTGTTCTTCTTGCGTTTTTGTTTTCAAAAAACGCTTGGCCCTTTCCCATTGCTTGTCTCCCCATTTTGAAGCTATTAGTGCATACGTTGAATCATAAGGTGAAAAATCGAGAATCAGGTCATAAGATCGACCAAGAACTGTCACAGACTCAGCGATCAAACGAGA
>JACMIF010004942.1:0-11439 GCA_014805445.1 Diplogasteroides magnus | reverse complement strand
GTCCATGATGACATAGGTGACCATACCTAAAACGAGTTCCTCGCTAGCAAACACCACCTAATGAACCAATGTGACAAGACTTATGCAACAACCTAATATTACATTAATATTAAAATGGTGGCAGGAAAATATTTTAATTTAAAAAAAATGATATAGGTTTTAGAAATCCTAGTTTTCAGCGAATTGAGAAATATCTCTTTCAATAAAACTATCTGTATCCCAAACCTTTTCGAGGCGTATGAGCATTGAAACATCGAAGAGTTCAAAGCAGTAAGCAGAGAGATGGAATTATGGCGCTTTAAAGGTAGCAAAGCCTATGCATGTGGGTGATTAAGAGAGGAGGATGTAAACAATTATAATGGAGGAACTATAAGTATTACTATAAAGCTAGCGGCACTACGCTCTGTAATCTCCAATCTCTAAACTTCTAACGCTTAAATATTACGCTATCTGGCAACTAACGCCCAGATGTCCATCACGTGAGAGAGACAGCCGCTCCGAGAGAATTAGAAGACAGGAATGTGGACTTCTTTTTGGATTTCGTTCCCAAGTGATCAATGATTGTGAACAATTTTTTACAGATGGTTGATAGAGGATCGCAGTTTTCCCAGAGATATTTCAAAAAAATCAATAAATTGTAAAGACTTTCCGGACACCTAGGTTCGTAATTGCATAGGAAATGCATAGAAGTTCCGAGCAAAAATATTTGTTCGGAACCCCAAATACTGCTAACAGCTCCACTATCGATAATTTTAATGACTATCAGGAAATGAATTTCACAGCCTCCTGGGGCAAGTTGATCTCATGTCTATGGCTTACCTGACCAAATGGAATTCATTATTGAATCTTTGGTGATCACTAGGGTGCCGCTAGTGCAATTGTCTTTCGCTTAAAGAAGCCGTAAATCGAGATGTCCCATCGTACTAGACGACTACTTTCAAAATCGCATAGAAAATTTCAAAGTGCAGCTATCGTTTCGATTTGCGTGTGACGAGACGTCACGCGAGTCATTTTTTCGAATTCCCGCGCGGTCGGTTCCAGGGGAGCTCCAGGGAAGCGCGGGAATTCAACTTTGAATTTCAATAACGCGGCGAGGAAAGACTGTTGAGAGATGAAAATTTTCGATGATACATAATCGAATGTGCTCTACAACACTGCGCTTCCAGAATAGTTGACCCAGAATCTCCCCTGACGGCTTCTTTAATCTCCGCGGATACAACCGCTCCGCAGAGATTAGACGAAACGACAATTGCACAAAGACATTATTTGCAACACCCTTGTGATCACTCAACAATTTTACGACGCGAATAATCCGTGAAATCCGTGTCTCGTGGTCATTCTTTCCGAGCAATGAGGGAAGTACACCAAAGTGCAATGCCCTCGGATATGCCCTCATGTCACAGTCGAGAGACATCACGAGAGGTTAAAAAGGAATCGAATCCGTCTTCCCATTCTCATCAGATCAACCTTTTTCTTTGATATACCATGAATTTAAATTTTGCGCATGTAATTCAGGAACCTTAACTGTCCATCCTTATTTGGGTTTAAGTCAAACAGTGTTGATAGATTGAGCTGTATTTATGATCTGGAAACCAGCTTATCATCATGTCTCCCTTTGAAAATCATTGTCTCCAGCTGCGTTTATCTCCTCCACTCTATTCAAATGATTTGTCCTTTCCCTCCCCCCTCTCTCGACCCTGTGGTATAAAATCACGCACCAGTGCAACATTTTGATCGCTTGTCCATTTCCGTGTTGTGTTTTATAGATCCGCTGAGCTATTTTTCATCCTTCAGGCACTTACGGTTATCACTATGGATCCAGACCGGTAAGCTTATTGTTAGGGTATCGCTAATGGGATGTTATTGACAGCCGTGGATTCCCAGACGTCTAACTTTTCTAACATTCCAGGTCAACTGCTGAGCTTAAAGAAGAAGTTTCGTGTTCAAGTTTCCGGAGTCTTTCAAGAGACGAGGCAAGCATTAAAAAGGGAGAGGAGACATTCGAGAATCTAAAGGTGAACTTCCAATCATAAAAGAAGCTTTTTGTTGACATAATAATAATAGATCAACAATGTGTGTACCTAATAGAACAACGTGCTAATTGAAATAAGAGGCTCGGTGTTTCGGCACTGGTTCTAAACTAGAGTTGTTCAAAGGAGAAACGAGGCCTCGTTTTTATTTGACTAGGGAATGAAACGAGGTCCTCATTTTGCAAAATTGCACGATCGAGCACGGAATGATCCTCGTTTTTATGAGGGGAATGGCCGAACGTGGAACGGCGCCGCGCAGAATGAAAGAGATTGAGAAAAGCGAAGCCTCGTTTTTTGCAATGATCCCCATGGAAATTCTTCGATTCCTCGTTCTCGGTCGTACAACTCTATTCTATATATCGAGCCTTTCACATGGTTTCAATCTCATTAGAGAGTAAGGTTGGCAGTTAGACTGTGAAACACAACCGATCTCGCTGTATAACTACCAAACTTATTAGAAAGCTATTATGAAATGTGATGTTTAGGGTCTCGGATGGTTCGTGACGGGATTATTTGTTGCGGGAGAGTTGGTAGGAGGAGGCATTGTGGCCCTTCCCACTTCCATCATTCAAACAGGTCAAATATTGGGGTTAGGGTTTCTAAATCAATAGTAGAGTACATTTCTCATTCGTCTAATCTCCAAGGAGCGAGAGAAAACCGCTCCCAATGAATTAGACGAATGAGAATAGCCTTACTATTGATTTAGAAACCCTGATTATGGTTGGGGGAATAATTGCTCCATCGATTATGCTTCACAGAAGATATGCGATAGCATTGAAACAACAAAAAATACCGACGATCCAAAATCCACAGAAGAAATCATCAAGCTGCCCTTTCAGGTTTCGTTCCCGGCCTTATCATAATGATTACGATGATATTGATTGCCGCGTTTACCTCATTCCTATTGGGAAAGAGCTGGAGTGTTCTCCTTGAAATGTAGGTGACTTTTACTCTTTCCCCCAAATCAGACCCATTTAGGTGGCCGGAATATCGAGAACACACCCGAAAACCATATGCGGAGATCGGGTTTCGGGCGAATGGCGGAAAGATGAAGTGAGGAGACAGGTTCAGAGTAGGGGGTTCTAAACCGGTAATTTTTTGCGAGAAAATGCTTTTAACGCTCCGAGAGAACTGTACGGATGAGAAATGCTTTAAAAATCAGCATTTTGGAGACCTTGTTCACAGTCATTCGAGTTTCATAATCTAATGCAGAACGATCGTCTCCATTGTAACAAATGTGACACAATTGATGTCTGCTGTTGTCTGCATTGAATTGGCATCGAAGAACATCGTCGACTTCATAAAGGTATTACCTATCTAAAATCTAGAATGTGGAAGGAAGCAATTTATTTTCCATGTAAACTGTACGCGTCCATACAGTGAAGCTCCTAAGCATAAGGCGGGGAAACGAAACGATTGATCAAATCGAAAAGTGAAATTGAATAAAAAGTTTAAATTGTGAAATATCCGAAAATAATGCATTTCATCAACTCTCTTTCGATTTTTTTTGCGATCGAACCAGGCGCATCTCCACTTTCTGATGTACAAAATCAGTGCTTTACATCATTTTTAAAGACCAAAAAACAGTGTCCTGATTTTTTGAAAGTCAAAAACTGCCCAAATTCGGACTCTGTACGGTTTAAGGGGTCCCTTGGAAATCAGGGGGGTCCCATGTATTAGGGGGACCCATGGACCATACTCAATTTAATCATTTTTAAAGTCATTTTTCTCTCCTTTGTCGATCGTTTTCACTCCTTTCATTCACGTTGAAGAACGTCGTTTTATCTAAAAACCGCTTAGGCTTAGGCTTAGGCTCAAGAAAGCCCATACGACTGTCTGTCTAGGACATCTGTACTTTTGCCAAAATAGATCATGTTCGCTGTTCATCCCCTTGAATTATCCCCATCCCCACATGGCGATTAAAAATTGTCTGTAACATTTTGGTATTAGTGGGCGTCCCGTGGATATAAAAGTTACAGACATCAAGTTCGATGATCGAACACGGCAATGTGAATCACAGTCATATTAAAGTGCGTGCGAATCAATCATCAAGTTGATTGATGCTGGTGGAAACGATAATAAAAGCTTCTATTTAAAAAAAACATAAAACGAAATAAGAATGAATTCGATGAAAGACATGAACTGATTTGAGGCCTTCTTCAACGTCGACGTCTCTTTCTGCCTGGTCGTCATCGTCGTTGCCATATGTCTCCTTCCTCTGACATTCCTCAAATCACCCAGCGACTTCTGGTAAATTCCTTAAAATTTCGGAGATTAATTAATTATTTCGGAGAGCCGCAGGAGAGTAGATGGAGTATATGTAGGGGGCTCCGCCCACTTTGCGAGGGACATCTTTAGCCCAAAAGTTGGGACTGCGTCTTAACTCAAAAACAATTGAAGATAGACTAACGAAATTTTCATGATGTGTTCATTGGTGGTATGGCTAAGAATCTGCACTTCAACTTCCCTCGAGTGTATTCTCCTTATCGAGCTACACTCGTATGGTAAATTTCAAAAATACAAGTCTTTTTTCCGCATTTTTCATTAGTAAAACGTAAGGTGCACAGCTGTCTATACCCCATGTTCAAAGGTCAGATCCGAGATATTGCTAAAAAGGTTCGATGAAGCGATTTTTATATTTGGAACCAAGCTGCATTAATTGTTCACTTTTATTTTGTTCCGGAAATTTCCGATGTTTAGTGTACATTCTTTGTGAGATCACCTCATGATTCATATGGATTTGAACAAGACGGCATGGCGCAGTGGGTAGCGAGTTAGCCTCACAAGCGATAGGTCATGAGTTCGAATCGCCCAAGTTGAAAAATCTTTTGCAGTTTTCGAAATTATATTAACGGTATTATATCATAATAGAATAAGACATTTATTACTTTTTTATAGTTGTCAAGATTGAATTTTGTGAATAAAACAACTTGAAATTAGTTTTTCGTTAGATAGGCTCTAATCAGTGAGATGGGGAAAGCGGGGAGGGAGAGGGCAGTCCCAACTTTCGGACCATTTCCCTTGATGCCTCGCGGGCTAGTATACAAGCTATAACTGAGTGCAGGAAAAAGATATCAGCAAACAGCAAAACGAATGTTGTAATGGAGCTACCAGGCTACCTTCTGAGCCTACTCATGCCTTTTCAAAAGAATTTTGGTCGGGCACCCTGCGGTCCCTAAGTATATGGTGGATAGTTTGACTACTTTATGAGTTATGTTTATGTACAATGCTTTTCCTAAACATGACTATTTCACACTAAGTCATTTGAAGGTGGGCTGTGGTTATTGCAATGTTCACAACTACGGGTGCTGTAATTCTCATAGTCATTGGCTCCTCGATCGACTATGGAACATGCGCGCCGATTCGGTAAGTTCGCAACCAAGAAACATATACTGCAAACGACCGTTCATTTTTAGTGAAGTTCCTGCGCCTCGTGTCACATCGTACTTCCTTTCCATTGGGACAATTCTCTTCTCTGTCGGGGGTCATACAGCCTTTCCCACTATTCAACATGATATGAGAAGACCTAAGGACTTCACAAAGTCGACTATTGTCGCATTCTCAAGTATGTTTGAACACAAAGGGTAAAGATTGGTGTATGTTTCAGTAATGCTGTTGATGTACATTCCCACCGCGGTGCTCGGATACCTCTCATACGGAGGATCGCTGCGAGATTCCGTCATCAATTCCATACAGACTATGTGGATTCAGCAGGTTGGAATGCAGTCTTGGTTTCCCAAATGAAGGGAAGATCAGGCCATCAACATTCTCATCACTCTTCATCTCTTTCTCACACTCATTATAGTGTTCAATCCACTCATGCAAGAGACCGAGGAGCTCTTCAAAGTTCCTCATCGTAAGGTTTTCTTTATGAGCTAGCTGGGATGAATGACAAGAGCTCCTTGGATATTACGCCACTGTTGTAAAGTGGGCAGATCGTTCTTATGATTGTTCCATGCCACCGCTATGGCTCAATTGTTGAGGGCACTCCCTTCTTTGAACCCACTAAATCATACCATATTATTCACAGATTTCTGTTGGCAGCGTGTTGTCGTTCGAACATCCATCATGGCTTTGTGCGTGTTCGTAGCTGAGAGTATCCCCTCATTCGGTCCTCTGCTCAACTTGGCAAGTTTACTCTAGTGTGTCGGTAACCGGACAGCCGGCCATTCCGAGCCGTCTGATTTCATTCCTGGCGGTCGTTGCTCACAACGCAGAGACAACACGTTGGGAATGGAATTAGGCGGCTGTCAATAACGGCCCATTAGCGACAATATAGTTTACAGTCCCCATTATTGTGATGACGTCACTCATGTCAGGTCGGCGGATCGACTTTCGCACTGACCGCCATAATCTTCCCATGCATATTCTTCATCTTCTTGGAAGCGAGAAGGAGAAAAACGAAGCAATTGGGAACGGATGAGGGACCAGTCACAATCAAAGAGTATGAGACATTTGACATTGAATCCTGCTAAGGTTGCATGAGACTACTTATTGGGGTTCATATCCCACAAAGTACCGCAGTCATTCTGCCAAAACCCTAATTCCCATGCCCATTGCATTGCCATAATGTTCAGGGTGTTCCGCTACAACGATCGTTTCCTAGTCACCGGAGCATGCATAGTTATCGGTAAGCTCCACGCTCATCTATTTCCTGGATAGAAAAGATTTAGTCGTCGGCATGATTGGTGGAGGGGCTGCGACGTTCTCAGCACTCAGAGACCTGGCCACTGTCCGATTCGAGCCTCCCTGCTACGTATCCGCCTTCAGCAATAATAATTATAATAATTCGGTTAGTTACTGTTATAATTACTTTTGATTAGTAACTTACAAGTCATTGTTCCCTTGAAATTCTTGTACCCATACCACTTCAGACTTTGATGGGACACGACGTCCTCGTCGGCGCAACCAATTGCTGTGGTCTGTATCAGAACGTGACTTCAATTGAAGGAGTCATCTGCTCGGAGCCTCACCTCAACTTCCACACTCAACTATAACCTATGTTCACTGTAGACACTTCCACGGGTGCGACTGGACTGGGGGATTGGAGACAATACCTGAATTCTTCATCGTGTACCAGTTCTGTATATATGTTCACTAAATTGTACAGACTACATAAACATACATTTTTTGTAATATAAATATTATTGTGATATTACGGTAATAAATTGGTCCCAACATCGAAATTTCCGACTTACGTTGTTTAGCGATTTGGCAGGTTGCCAAATACTTCGAATTCGCTGGAATTTTTCGCTTCTTGCAACACGCTTATAAGTCCGATAAATTCGAATATAAAGAAAACATTTCAAACTGGGGAATGCCAAAGGTTTTGGCAACCTGCCAAATCGCTAAACAACGTAAGTCGGAAATTTCGATGTTGGGACTAATTTATTACCATAATAAACGGAGTTGAAAGTCAGCCTCTATATGTTGAGCGTTAAACCTATTTAAAATAATGGCTAATGGTCAGAGAAATTATGAAATAGCACGCAAATTTGAGAGTGCCCTGTCGTCATCGAGATGTATTGTGTGTACTCGGAATATCAAGTTCGTTTTCAACAATAATAAGTGGATCTATGATATGCGCTCTTTAGCTGCAGTGGAAAAATTCCGACCAGGGCAAAGAACAAGGTATTTTATTCATCAACACGTCTAGAGAAATCCTTCTCTCTGCAGTCTCGCGTAGTCATATCTTCCAGATATTTGGAACAATTTCCCATCTTCTTGGTATCAGAGTATGGTCTGAAATGCTACTTCGATGTTTTTCAATGCTATCCCATACGCATCGTTTGTGAACTGACGATGTAGTTCACACATCGATCGGAAAGTTGAGAGAACTTCTAAGAATACAATCAGAAAAGAATTGAGCGAATCTGTACATCAGGAAACTGTTGTACAAAAAGTTTTCATAGCATTTCTGTAGAGTTCCAGTGCGGATTTTTGAGCGGCCAAATGAGTGGCTTCTGCTGCAGTCTGATAGCAGAATGGCCGTGAAAATGCGTTCTCTAATGTTTGCTTGAAAATGAAAGCGCTTTCATTTTCTTTACTGTTATTTTGCTTGCTTAAACTTCCCGTCCACACAAGGGAAACATTCAAATGCGCGCGCAAATTGAATGTTTACCTCAAACTTGGGAACTTAAACCGGGAAGTGAGCAACAACGACCGCCCCCTACTTCCGCGGCGCATCGCACACCTGCCGGGTTGGGGAAGGGTAGGGAGAGGCGCTTTGCGAGTGCAACCACTACCTTTGACGGCTCGCCAGAGGCCAGGGAAAGACTTCCGGTCATTTTTTCTTTCGATAACATGATATTGGCGCCGCTATAGTTCTGAAAATGAGATAAATAGGGGGTAATTTTTTGTGTGGACAGGTACTTTAAACAAACAATATTGAAAGTTATTGACGTGGCTTATTATCACCCTAGGAACAATATAGTCCCAGCGAGGTGGGAAGGAAAAGGAAGTTCTATCTTACCACCCCTAGCCACGGAGTGATAAGATAAAAACGCAGCCGCAGTCCGGCGTGAAAAAGGGCTCAAGAATGATGACGAAAGTGAAAATCCTACAATAGTGTCACAAGATCCGCAAAATCCTATGACAAGGCGAGGCGCTCACGCGGAAGTTACGGTAGGCGCGAAGTTCAAATCTTGGCGCTTTGCCAAAAGGACGAGGGAGCCAAATAGAAGGATGGAGTAAAACGACGTTAACTTTCTTCATAATGATTACATTGCAGATTGTAGTTGAAGAAATTATCTTGTGCGAGAATTCGCACAATTCGACTATTTTCCCTTCGCACAGTCTGACTACGTAGTGAAGACTGTGCGCAGTCAATTGTGCGAGATTTGGCCCGCACAGTCATTGTGCGAGTCCGCACAGTCTCGCACAGTGGAATGAGTTCGTACACTGTGCGAGTTCGTACACTGTGCGAGTTCGTACACTGAGGAAAGCAGGGAAAACGAACACAGGAGGAAATATCGAACATAAAAGTTGAAGAACCAAAGGAAAAACGGGCGAGAAGAACCGTTACAACGAAAAAATAACTTATCATATGCCTTTGTTATTTACGGCATCTTGATACCAAGATTCCAATATTTGCTTTGTTTTATTGACGAGTGCTGTAGTATCACTTTGATTTCGGTTTTTAAATCCATTGTTCCATAAAGTTTTGTTTTTCTTCAAAATGATTGCACCATCGAATGGCGAGGGAAAACTGGTTCTCAATGCCTTTCTGGCATAAAAATGTAGTTGGACGCACCTACTATTCAAGTAATTGCACAATCCTATTTGGGATGCACAATGCAGTAATACGGGTACATGCAGTTCAATATGTTCGAGCTCTTTGATCGAAGACTCGCAGTCACGATTGGCTTATTGGTAAGTCTGTGGTAGTTCTACGTTTTGGTCCGAGGTTCGATCCCCGTCAATTCATCTATTTTTGCTATTTAAAGAGATAGAGCAATAATATTTTTTAAACACTGACAACGTTCAAAAAATCATCTCCCACTAAGGAGTATATAAACGGATGCCATTTCTTGAGCCGTTCTCTCTCGTTTCTCTAGGCCCTCGTTTGCTCAGTTGACAGGCGCAATGACTGTGCGAAGTCATTCCATTGTGCGAGACTGTGCGAACTCGCACAGTGTACGAACTCGCACAGTGTACGAACTCATTCCACTGTGCGAGACTGTGCGGACTCGCACAATGACTGTGCGGGCCAAATCTCGCACAATTGACTGCGCACAGTCTTGACTACGCAGTCAGACTGTGCGAAGCCTTTCGCACAAAACGTTGTGCGCAGTCAATTGTACGAATTGTGCGGCAGTCAAACTGACAACCCTAATCAGGAACAAATGTTATTGAAAGGCAATAACAAGATGTGATAACAGCAACAATGTAGAGACAGCAACAAAATGAAGTAACAATAGAAGTGAAGTGATGAGTCCTTAATACTTTCCCTTGGGACAGATGGCGAAGTTGTGTGAGCCTTTGCAGAGTGCGCAACGGATATCGCATGGATCATCCTGACATTCCTTGAAGGGACGAAGGCAGCTCCAACAAGGACGGCCGATCTTGAACTGAAGATAGTCGATTCTTTCTTAACGTCTATTGTACTTCGTGCATCGGGGAGTTGCGTGGGCCGAAGACGAACAGAAGAGGCATCTGCGAGAACCAGTGTACTTGTGCTTCTCCTCGAAATAGACACTGTGAGGGGGAGTGTGTCCAATTCGATCTCTCTTGAAGGAAGAAGGGGCGATTGAAGATGATCTATGGGGACGCTTCTTATCGGGGAAGGTTCGACGGGGCGAATGGTCCCCCCAGCCCTACACGCGACACAGGACTTCGAAGAGATGGAGCGATGAATTCAAGCAAGTATTCGGAACCGTCAATGAAGCTTTCTCCCTGGCCCAAACTAACCCGAGCACTTTCATTAGGCGTTTTTCACTCCACCTCGCAAGGATGGTGAATGAGAGATAAACATTGTAAACATTGTAAAACGGGAACGGGAGAAGTCTCTGGGACGAAGAGGAAAGCGGTCATGGGAACGAGAGTGACGGACGCTCTCCTCGCCACTTGACTTGGGCTCATTCTTGTGACGATCTTCATCATCAGTGAGCTCTCCTTCACTGGAATCCTCCTTAAGGGATACTGTAGGGGCTACCTGTACAGTGGGCGGGGCAGAATCCTCGGTATCCATGGGAGTTTCCGTCTTCTTCTCGCTCAGTAGTTGATCAATCTTGTCCATGATCGTGGCGTTCTTCTCCACGAGTGTGGCGTTGACGGCCTTGAGTGCTTGATTGTCCTCGTCGAGAGTGGCCAGTGAAGTTTCCATGTTCTTCATGCGCTTGCCCAGAACATTCGAGTTCATTAGGAGAGCGTTGAGCCACTGCAAAGAGTCGATTGAAAATAGTAGCGGAGAAAGTAGTATGATGAAACAGAAGTATACAATTCCGCACCGCTTGAATGGAAGGATGTTGATCCAAAGATGAGATCGATACCACACCGAGACCATCGATCGTACCAGCACTGGAAGTCGGGTTGGTGAGAGACGTGTCGGAGATGCTGAAGAAAAAACCATTGAATTGGGAAGTGACGATGGGGACAGCAATAATATGAAGCGAAGTGTAGAACGGGAATGATGAATAATGATGTAACACAGCAATGAAGATAAATAATGATGTGCAATGAAGTATAAGATGAATGAAGGTAATAGATGAATAATTGTAGAGGAGAGTTGTATGATGATACATGAAGATATAATAAAGATGAAGTAGATAATGATGTATATACAACGTGAATACACGTTCCTCCTAACGAGAGGAAGGTGAAGGGTCGAAAATGACGCGAGGACGGGGAAGGGTTCTTGTCCTGGTCCTTGTGAGATGAGCAGGGCTTGGCTCTTCTTCACTTCCTTCCT
>JACMIF010004941.1:0-11442 GCA_014805445.1 Diplogasteroides magnus | reverse complement strand
ACCACCCTAGTTCGTTTCAACGAAGGGAACCCATTCAACTGCTGACCGATTATTATTGTTTTTTCCTGATTGTATATGAGAATGGATAAAGAAATGAAAAAGAAAAGATGAATGTTTCGAAAAAATTGTGCAAAAGACGTTTGAATTCGGCGGGAATCGAACCAGCGACGTTCTGATCGCAATTTTTCTTCGTTCGGCATTGAAAATGGAAATAGTGGGTCAAATGTGCTTGGGATGGAGGCTATTTTTTCCGTTAGCATATCATTTTGTTCAGAATTTGATCCTCTTTCTGGTTTTATTGGTCTCGGGGCGGCGAAATGACCGGGTCGGATGCTGTGGCTACCTGAAGGTTTTCTGGGAGTCCATCATAACTAGAACACTTTTACAGTAAGGTCATCTTCCAGATAGCAAATCTTCATCGTCTCGTTGAAACCGAGCGATTGGTAAAAACCATTTGAAAAAATCTGCACTATGAAGCGAAATATCAACACAAATGTGTTAAGGGCAGTACGTCATGTGTTCAAAATCAGTGAACTTTGGAAAATCGTATCTCAGCTCAATGACAAAATTGAGCGTCCAGATTTCTCAGACGTCATTGGGACCCCTTTGGGTACATTTGATGGAAATTTCAGAACAATTGAGAAACTCGTGCAATTTGGCCACCGTGTTGTCGACTCTTAGCCGAACGCACTTATATATCAGTTCCGAACGGTGCATATCGTGAATATGCACCGTTCGGAACGGAACAAAGGGTCCTGATAGTGCACTTTTACTGTGATGTCAAGGAAGATGATTTTTCTGTCGTCAAAAAGTGATCTGCATATCGAATTGTGCTGGATCATTAACTCATACGGAAATTCCAATATAGATGCGATGGGAATTTCGTTTCGTCGATGTGGTCTCACGCTTTTTCTACACAAGTGTGTATTTCCAATGTTTACCTGTTGGAGAAGCAGTATTATAGCCTGAAATCCAAGGAGGTTGTCCTATCATGTTCGATACGCTTGGTTGTATAGGTGCAGTAACCGACGCAGAATTCAGCGCTGAAGAGCTACTAGGCGCCGTTTTCTCGACCGGCTTCGGTGTTTTGATTGGCTTTGCTATCTGCGTTGACATTGAAGATGAATTTTCTGCTGATGTTTCTCTATCCGCCGAAAGAGCAGCCTGAATGGATAATGATTTTCATATGAATGACCTAACTCGCCTTCATGATTAGCAACATAGTGCGACCCGTCACAATGTCTTGCATGTTCTCCGCGGCTCTAATGATTTGATACTGCGAAGAGAAGCCACGAATTCCGTGATTCTAAAAAAATATTCATAATTTCCTCAACTACGTGAACAAGCCATTAGTTGTGCATCGCAAAATGTCTCCGAAAGCTTTATAACACTGAAGGTAATAAATGCATTGTACCCTAACAATAAACCTCACGTCCTTATGTTTTCTTCATTGTCCAACTTTGCGTTCAGTAAATATACTCGGCTCTTTTTTCTCAAATTGGTAAGTTGATAGAAATCGGCCCGTTCCAAAAGCTCACACGCTATCTTCACTAAAACTGGATTGCATGAAAATGAATTTTTATATTGTGAGTGTGATTCTCAGATTCAGTAATTTATCCATGCACAGCATAATTATTCAGGGCAAAATGCCGGAAAAGACATACTAATTTCTTAGCTCGCAACTCGTTCGAAACAAATACCTGATTCAAGACAGAATCTCCACCGCGCTACTGCTTTGCACATGTAGATAAACTAGGGTGTCGCATTCAGTCACTTCTGCGCATGCGAGACCGACGCGGTCTAGAATGAGTCTCGCGAGAACGCTGTATGCAATGTAAATGAAGCGAGAATCTCGTTCTCGCAGTGGTCTCGCATTCACTCGAATCACGAAGTGCATTCCTTTTCTCTGATTCGTTTTCGAGCGTTTGTCTCTCGCATCTGATAGACAACCGCTCGGCAATGAGTAAGAGAAAAGGAATGTACTTCGCGAACCGGTTGGTCTCGCTGCGAGATTCTCGCACCCATCTCCGTTCATTTCATTCAGTCTCGCGAGACCACGCGGGCTCATTCATTTTCATGCGAGACTCTCGTTCTCGTTCCCGTACGCGACACCCTAAGATAAAATCTTCCTCGTAAGTGTCGAAAATATTTATCACGTCTTCCTTTGACTCTTTGAAATTCGAAAAGAAAAGTGTCGTGAAATATGCCGACGAAAGGGCCATCAACTGCAGTTATTGTCTCATAATATTAAAATTATGCTAAATTGAAACCTCTTTTGAAACCGATATTCGTCGCCCATCGATTGAAAGATTTTGGGAGTGAATAACATGGAGACTTGCCCTGCAAAAAATTATGTAGATCACGGGGTATTCGTGACCAAACTTGTCTTGTACATTTACTCCTTTGGCTTCAGTAATGCTGAACAGCAAATCATTTTCATAGTCGATAAATGCATCAACTCTGATGATTACTTCCGCGTAAATGTCGACCAGATAAACATCATCAAACAGAACAGACTAAATGAAATAATTTATGTATCAGTACAAGATGTTCCAGCGGAAAAAGGCTGTTCGGCAATGGACAATCTTAATCGTCTTCATAGTAGAGCAAATCGAAAAGACATGCGGAATGGTCGACATCTAATCTTCTACATACCTCTGCAATGCCTTTATTCACAACAGTTGCTTGTACACTGAATCGACCGCACTCTTCTGATTGGGGAATGATTCTCAGCAAGCACTGGTTGTACGTGTTCAGAAAATGAACAGTGCTGCAAATGAGTTAGCGATAACATATTTGCTAAATGAAACAAGACAAACTAACCATTTGATTTCATCATAAGAGATGAGCGGCTGACGCAGAAGCTTCATTCTCCGTGAGTATTTAGTAGGTGTTTCGTTCACGCTGATCAAATATGTGTTATCAGGCAATCGATCGCTCAAATGCGTTCCCCTCACACAAGATAAAGAGAAGATGGTGACGCATATTTATTAGAAAAGTGAATATGGTTTCGGGAGCTTACAACGTTTCACACTAATGTTTTAGCATTGTTTTGGCACGAGACACTTGTGATGAACAGAAGGGCATCATTTCCTGAAACATAAACAACCCCTTCAAACGTTTTCCCTCTCCCTTTCTTTTGGAGCGTTTTACAAATGCCCCGTAACTTCGATTAGAGACTGAACCATAGAGCTGACTGATGGATCGAGAAAGAATGACCGGGTAGATACTAGGGTTTAAAAAGGGCAATTTTATGCATTTCTCATTCGTCTAATTTCCTCGGAGCTATCACACGAGAAAGACAACCGCTCCTCGTAGATTAGACGAATGAGATGCAATTTCTCGCATAAAATTACCGTTTAATAAATATCAGGATTTATGAACTTTTCATTCGCGTTTGTAGATCATAGAAACTGTGATTACATAATTTATACATCATTTATGGAATCATAACGTTACATAAGTGGGATACGTGAAAGCTGAAACATTTTATACTTATTGCAGTTTTACGCAAGCCACAACTGCTGGTCTTTGAAGCAACATGGATAATGATCTTTCACGAACATCAAGGTCAGATTGAGGCATCGAGAAATATCGACGAATTTCATTCACTCTGATCATAATTCAAAATATGATTTTGTACGGTATAAGCATAAGTGTATCGACAACAAATAATGAAACATTTGATGTATCTCGATCCAATCAGCATCCCTTTCAGATCGTTTTGTGCTCGCAATGTCGCACAATAATATCGACCGGGAAATGGACTCATGTGAAACAACATTGTTCCGGGCTCCCACAGATCGCAGCTGTCTACCTTAATTTGCAAACGTTTTTGAGTAGTAGACTAACTTTTGTTAGGAAACGGTTAAATAAGTCGACAGGTGAGAAGGGAGAGAGCGGGGATGAATGAATAGACGCAGAGTATCGAATACCCCGAGATGAATCTCTTCTTTAAGGCTATGTATAGTATAGTTTTCTTGTCCCTATGAACTCCAGAAGACGAAAACCATCATTATTTATATAACAGTAATCATGATTCAGAGCTGTCTTACAATTCCATATCGCGATAAAAGCTGCGTTGCGTCTTCGACAGTGTAGTCCAGTGGCAGCTGTAATTAATGACGTACGAATTGACTGAAGCTTAGTTACTAGGAAAAATTTATGGATATGTGTAATACATCGATGAGAGCCAAAGTATTATATTTGCAGGACGTCGATAAATATATATATATATATATATATATATATATATATATATATATATATGTCGATAAACTGACCTGTGCAAGCTTTCCGTTGTCTCCAATAATTGAAGGGTCCCATGAACAGGGACATGATAAACGGCCCCATTCGTACCAGGTATTTGTATCCTAAAGGTATAGTGAACATTCGAGCAACAAGATTGAATACCTCATCAAGCCTCACTGTAGGATAACAACGAAGCTCAATCTTGTGAAGGTTGAAATTTCCCACTGTGTGCAGGGAAAAATTAAGGACACCCAGATGCCCAGAATATTCCTCAGCCTTTATGGGAACTGGAACGCTAACTATAAGAATATGCTGATATAGGACAAAATTGAGCTACTCATTGGACAACAGTTCATAGCGCTATCATTTTGAAATAGACACATCAAATTTATGGCTCGTCTTCATCATGGTTGTGATATTTTGTGAATACTTTTTATGGAACTCAAGCTCAGAGCGCTATCACTGGCCTCCTTTTTGGTAGATTCGCCATAGAACTTCGTTGAGTAATATATTTCCCGTGGTTCGAGTAGTGCATATGCCCTGGCTCTGTCTCCAATTGACCATCGGAATGCTATTCGCATCAAGCTGAAGAATTCAATTCAAATTTGAAGAGAAACCTCAAATAGCAACATTTGTTCTCACGTTGCTTTGACAGAACAGTATACGGACAATAAAACTGTGGCTGGTGACAGTTTTTAACTGAAGTGCGCCAATCTGACAGCTTCAGCGACAGTTTTTTTCCTACTCTACCGCAGCAGTTTCCCTAATCATCGCTTGAAATTCCAAAACATGAAACGTCGAGTTTAGATTATTTCTATTCAACATCACACTATCTAATTGATTCTCTTTCTCACTTTCGATGTGATCGGGTCGTTGTGCCAGTAACTGTTACACGTAGATGAACCCCATTCTGTAGCATCCAATCTTTCACTCCGATCTCGCTCAGATTAAGCGAGTATTCTCGAATTTGCTCTGAATCAAACATTGCAAAATAAACGGTCGATTCTAGCTACCTCTCAGATTGTAATGGTCTCTGTTCCTCAGCATTGGCTGGAAAGAATTGTCATTTTGAAGAGAGCGCAGACACAAATTCACCAAATCATTGTAACAATCCAACATCACTCGGGAATATGTATCAGTGGACGTTGTTTCTTCCTGGAATAAGGTTTTTTACCTTTCTGATTTTAAAACCTTGAAAACCTATGGAAACTTGTAACACAATAACGAAATGGCGCAATCATCCCTTATACTATGATAGTTTTTCACAGACTCCCTAATTATTCCAAATTCCGCTGTGGAGCTTGACAGAAAGACCCAAAAATACCGTGCAAAACTTCATAAGGTCGCAGCCGAACGGATTGAAGTTGGCCAACGCTTCGTAGTCCATAGAAAAGCCGTTTTTCTCCGATATGCATAACACGTCTTCGGTTGGAAGAGTTGCGCCTCTGATACAGCATTTCTTCAGTCCAGGTAATGCGAAGACGGAGTCCAGATAAGCACTAGCCTGAGAAATCGTTTTTTTTCCTATTAGGCACAACGTCATTTGTAATCATCAGGATTAGAGAACTGGAAGCACACATTCAGTCTTGTTTGAAGTATCATTTTACGGCTTCACAAACTGTGCACTAATGAACCAGACAACATTAGAAATTGAGATATATTGTGTTATAGATTCTCACCGTACACATTGCAGCAATGTCCTCAATGTCACAAAGATGGCCAATCTTTTGCCACAATTCAATGGGAAGAAGCCGCTGAATGTCTGTGGGCTGAGACATCTGAAGCAAACAAGATAAAGAAAAGGCCCGTTTGCGCCAAGTTTTCTTAATCGGTAATAAAGTACATTTCTCTTTTGTCTAATGCCCCGGAGTGGTTGTCTCTCGAACGTAGAGACAACGGCTCTACGGAGGTTAGACGAATGAGAACCGATTTTGAAACCTACCGATTTTGAAACCCTATTTTGTGCAAATGGTCACAGAAGACTTGAATTGATGGTGCTTCTGCACATTTCACAAACAAGGCGCGCATACAAATGAAGGAAACAGGGCTCTAGATGTGCATCTGCCTATAATGGTCATTGCGTGGGTCAAGCGATCGATAGTCGCTCTCATGCCTACCTTTCTACCCCCTCCCCCTTGTTCCGCCTCTAGTCCTCTGAGATCAAGTTTAGCCTCCGGGGAATTCCTCGTCTCAAAATTAACGACGGAGATATCGTGTAGTCAACTGCCATTGTGCAATGCTTATTGTGATCTAAATGTGTCGATTTGGGATTCTAAATCGGTCGTAAAGTGCATATATCATTCGTCTAATCCCATCGGAGCGTTTATCTATCGCTCGTCGAGATAACTCCTCCATGGAGATTTGACGAGTGAGAAATGCACTGCAGCTTTAGAAAACCTAATTATCGATGGATCCCGCCCCCCCCCATTAACCGCTTAGCATATTTCCTTTTTGAATGGTTGTTTCTGGTGTCGTGAGAACAACATCTTTTGTCTTCCTGTGTCGTCCAAAGGATAATAATTGCAACACTTATGGCGTTTGTTATGTTGGACCCATGGACTGAGGCGGTGCGGTTTCAGACAACGATGAAGTGTTTGCATCTCTGTGCCATCAACGGCCCCGTGGACTATCGGATCAACCTCATCGCTATCTTCCCACTGACATTCGTCAAGTTCCGGAATCGGCATATCATTGTTGTATCTAACATGGAAAATTTTTGCAAAAATGAAACACATTCTATATTGTATCACTATAACATATTTATCACGTCAAGCGTTAACGCAAGGTGAGTATGGAACGGCGCAATTGGTCGGGGGCAGTGTTCCACCAGTTGGGTCCGAGTGCTCTTGATAATTCTCCTCTCCACCGGGTCGGAGGTGGTCCTTGTGGTCGGGATAGCGCTCTGTTGTAAGGAATCCAGGTAGTACTTCTCTTCGCCCATCGATCGTTGTCCATGTTCCTCAGTCTCATGGCAAACTTCATCTTCCGTATAGTCGATTCCGTGGCCCAATCGCGTAGCTTCGTAGTATCCCTGATCCGCTCATTCCGCCATCTATCCATAAGTGAGATTCCAAGTATCCTTCTCTCCATTTTCCTCTGGGTAACTCGCAGTAACTCCTTATCACTGGAACGGAGTGCTCACCTTGCGTTAACGCTTGACGTGATAAATATGTTATGTTATTGTATCACTAGTGTGAGGGACCGAATATTAGTGTTAGCTATTTCATTTTTTCGTATCATTCTCTACTCTGCCCGGTCGTCCCACATTTGGTAAAGATGACCGCACGGGGAAGAGTAATGGCGAAGAGTGTGCCAAATATTCGAAATATTCGGCGTATTCGATATTCGGCGTGTTTGGTTCCACTCTTCGTCATTACTCTTCCCCGTGCGGTCGTCTTTAGCAAGTGCGAAATGACCGGGCAGAGGAGAGAATGACGCGAAAAATTGAAATAACTAACACTACTATTCGGTCACCCCACACTATGTTTGACAATGAGATGTGATGGTGAAGAATTAAACTAAACTGTAGGACTAATTGAAACAAATGATACTCTGGTGCACCTGCGGTTATCAGATATGCACATTGTGGTTGACTGTGACTTTGGATTTTTTGCTGCTGAAACATAAGTGAAATGGCGACTGGTGGTCAGAGATCCGACTAAATTTCAGGCGAAAAAGATACAGATCAGTCACGGTCAGTCACCGATCAGATGGAATATTCGTACTCGGATAATCGGCTTGGTTTACATGAATACGACGAGTAAGTGTTCGCAGTTCAGCCATATCTCGTGTGCACAACAAAATCACACTCTCTGTGCCGAGTAGTCCTTTGTGGTTCACTCTCACACTCGGTCCACATTCGGTGTGTCTTCTAACCATTTGTGGTTTCCTGTGCCCAGTTGGTGACCATTCACTCGTGTGTTCAGTAGTGTTGGAAGATGGAATGACTCTTTCGATGGTTATCTCTATCATGAGGCATTCGCTCCTATAAATAAGATCAATCGCTCGTGCACGGTTGATACGAGAAAGAGTTGTTGCTCTTTTGGTTCTTGATTACCACTTTGTTACTTTGCAACGGCCGAACCTTGCACGGTCTGACGCTTTTTTATTGAAAGCTAAATCGGCTAATTGAAATACTCTGCACTCGCGGTTCTCAGTGATTGTTTATTAGGGAACGCATTATGGAATTTTTAACTTTTCCAGTCTCGTCGGAGCGGCCGTCTCTCATTTCGGTAAACGAGTGCTCAGTTGAAATCAGGGAGGTTAGAAATTCCATAATATATGCGTTCTTTATTTCTTACAGTTAGAGAAATCCTTGGTAGCGCGTGCCTAGCAATAACAGGACGTTGAAATCTTATCGGTAGGTTTACCTTCTCCCACTCTCATTGTCAGGTCACTGACCATTCCTCGCTACCTTAAACTTTGATTATTACATACTTTTTTTCTCCAATTTAATATCCTTTTTTCTATTTTAATCCCTCTCATGCATGCATATTCAAAATCGACTTCTGCTTGACAGTTATGTACACTATAAATATCTATAGTTGCACGCACATATTTATTATATTCATGGCCTTTCTTTTCACAACTGCAGCACGAAGTGCTAATTGAATTATCATTGCAGCCGAGAATGATCTGGTTGATCCTCTTATTGGCCATTGTGACCTTGGTCGTACTCGAAGTGATGTAAGTTTCAGCCATGAGATAAAGAATATAGCAAATCAGAAGAAATGCTGAATTTGGTTTTTGTATTAGACAAAACAATCCATAAATATATGGCAATTGTCATGAATAAGAATTTCATTGTACTGTTCAGTAATCGTCGTCGTCTTTTCGCCGTAAGAGAAGAACTCGGACTGTCAGGACCACCAGCTTCACTGCTCATTGGTACGCGGATTTGTCCACACAGACACATTGCAAATTTACAGCTAAGACCATCACAACTTTTTATTTTATGTCGATCACGGCTGTCTTTATCTAGTATCTATTTATTCTCGCACCCAGAAGCATTTTGGACAAGCAGGGTTACGTAGTCCTACAAGCAGCCGGCCTTACCGTTGGGCTCCACCTAGCATTGACGCTTGACGTTGTAGCATCTTTACCGTTTCTAATTATTATCGCTTAAAAAATATGCAACTAGGCATCAATTACACTGTCTGGTCGACCTTCCCTATCGAGTATTGCTAGTGCCTTTTCCGAAAGTGAAGAGAATTTGTAATTGAAACGTCGATTCCACTCTGGGTACATGTTTATCCCTTCAGGCAACCTCGGCATCTTCCATGAAACTGTGGTGAAGGAGGGCCCCACGGCCACCCCATTCATCTATCCGAGACTGGAAAAAGAGTTCGGACAGACTTATGGGTAAACTTCTTACACATTTCTTCACGCTTATTGACCTTCAAGGCAAGCACTAAACTCATGGATATTGTGACTAGTATTGAAGTAATTTCAATAATTACTTGTGTTCGATAAAGAGAAAAAAACATGTTGATGACTTCTAGGCAACATATGTTGTGTTTGAACAACTCCATTCACTCTAACATTCAGGAGGGAATTATGAAAGTAATTGCAGTCTCTACGTGGGAACTGCACTGGAGATCGTCACCACGGATTCTGAGATCATAAAAGAAGTCTTCATCTCACAGTTCAGCAATTTCGTTGCGAGAAAGGCTCGTTTTTTTATACATTTTTAGCTCCTTTACATATGTTTCTAGCAGTGAGTATTAGGTATTGACATGAATGGTTTGAATAGGTACAGAAGAATATAAAAGATATCAACTACATGTAGTGGTCAGAGACAGTTTATGTTTCTTTTCAGAAGATCGCTATCAACATGGTCTACCCTTTTCTGGATGGACTGCTCCAGGTAAGTTTCACAAAGAACTTTTTAGAACACAGATTTTATAGATCAATGTAAAAGTGTAGGTCGACCACACGGGTTCACTCGGTTCCGGATGGAAGGAGCAAAGATCCGTCATTTCGGCCATTTTCACTTCCGGGAAGATGAAGAAGGTGACTATACGTTTTTGAGACCTAAATTAGCTTACTGAATCGCTTGGTTAACCGTATCCTAAAAGTCTGTTCAGGAACCTCACCGCGTTCTTTTCAGATGCATCTCATGTTCCACGATCAGTTGGAGAATCTAATGGATGTGCTCAAAGAGAAGTCGAATATGAACGGAGGATGCATGGATATTTATGGGTAAATGCTCTCCATCGTTCAGATATTACGGAATTCTCTACTTATTTTGCCTGAGCATCGCGGTTGGGAATAAGTTTCATGACTTAAATTAAAGCGGAAAACTTGTCATTTTCTTGTTTTCTGACGAGATTTGTTTCGCCAAGTAATTGATTCACAGTGGAAGGTTGTAGAAACGATATGAGGACTTTCAGTGAGTACCAGGCAATGACAATGGATATGATTGCGAGATGCGCATTGGGACAACAGATATCGTGTATAAAGGTGAGAACACGTGTGTCTAAACTTTTCGATTCGTTGTTGACCGCCCTAAAAGTGGCCAATAACAGATAAATGACAGCCTGTTCTTGTGCCAAGTTTCAACTTTTCAGATCGTGAATCAAAAATCTCGAATTGAAATAGAGATAATTTAAAAGTTTTCCACACGTTTCACAAGAACAATTTTAAGCTGTTGAATTGAAAGTATCCGTTGACTTGTTCCACCATGTCTAATTAAAACATAATTCCCATTTCAAAATCCTTGACAAGCCTGAAATGCTGCTGATTCTTCCCAGGACCGCGAGAATCGTTTCTACACTCTCGCCCGTCATTTCGTCGCCAACATCGTCTGGAACAAATCACTCGTGTTCAGAGTGTCGAGTGAGTTTCACCGACAGCATAAGTTATTGCTTGATATTTTTCTTGGTTCCTGCTTTTGATCTCTCTGATAGAAAGTAAATCTTCCCATAACTGCCCTTGAGAGAGAACGTCGGATTGTATCCTAAGCTCCTTGGCAAAAATACCTATTTAGTAGATACTAGTGTGGGGGTATCGAGTACATTAGCAAAAAGACACTAAATCTCGTCTCCGCGTCTCTCATTTACTTCTGTCTTGCGCGGTAGTTTTGCTAACAGAATCGAGTGGAATCGAGGGTGTTAGGAAAACGACCGCGCTGGACGAAAGGAGAATGAAAGACGCAGACAACGAAATGTAGTGTCTTTTGCTTCCATTGAG